>KZ506420.1:171978-191620 GCA_002844005.1 Limosa lapponica baueri
ACCTCCCACCAGACCAGATTGCTCAAAGCCCCATCCAGCCTTCTTCCCGATACCTAATCAAAATCTCACCTCTTCCACTTTTAAGCCATTACCCCTTGTCCTATTGCTTCATGCCCCTGTAATAAGTCCCTCTCCAGCTTTCTTGTAGGCCCCCTTCAGATACTGTAAAGCTGCTATAAGGTCTCCCTGGAGCCTTCTCTTCTCCAGGCTGAACAACCTCAACTCTCTCAGCCTGGAGAGGTGCTCCAGCCCTCTTGGCCCTTCATCTTCATGGCCTCTTCTGGACCTGCACCAATGCCCTGATGCTTTGACCTGCTTTTTAGTGGACAAGTTGAGGACACCTAGATACACAGAAATGAGAAGGTCCATTCCTCTTCCCTTTATGCTGATTATATTGCTGCTGGTGATATGAAACAGTGAGCAGGGAATATGAGAAGATGATGGGAGTAGTGTCAGTGCCAGCTGCATCACTTTAATAAGGACCACTGTTCAGTCCACTGTTGGTTTTTGGGACAACACAGCAACTTGTTTAACACAGTATTTTGTAGAAAGAACCTTGTTTATATCCCTCTTTAGTTTTAGTGCCTGGGTAACAGCTCTTGGGGAACATTTGCTAGAAGTTACATTGATTTCTCATTTCTCATAAGGTCCCAGCTGGAGCCTTTCATCCTATCTGGGGCAGTGTAATTCAGGAAAGATTTGGATCAGTTGGACCCAGTTTAGAGAAGTATAATCAGAACCCCATAAAATCTATCCCACAAAGATTAAAAGAAATGTGTTACTGAGCCTGCGACACTGATGTCTGGAAGGGAGTGATTGTTCTTTTCATGTATGCAAAAGTCTGCTCTCCCTGTCCATGGTGGACAAAGCAATGGCACTGAATTGAAACTAGCATCATTCAGGCAGGATTTTAAAAAAGCCTTCCTGGTCAGGGAGATTATAGCATCACTGGAGTAGGTTGTTGCAGTCTCTTTTACTGTGTCCTGCTTGGAACTGGGTAGACAAACATCTGGTAGAAAGTGTGCAATTTGCTTTCAAAGGGAAAATGACCTTTATGTCTCTTGGCCCCTTCCCACCGTATGATTCTGTGTATCTCCATGCAGTTCCCAAACCTGCCATTCTTATGGTATATTATTTTATTCCTGCTAAGAGTTTATATGAATGAAAGAGAATTTCCTACTTCCTCTCCTTTTCTTGGAAAGATGCTCTCAATAGGTGGAGAATCTCATTACGAAATACTTGGTTTGAGAAAAGGCTATTTGTTTCCTGGGAATTTTGTAGGGGCCAACAAGTTCAAAAGCATCTAGAAAAGAAAGATCCCATGGATCTGGGAGGCAGGACATGACTGCTGTTAATATATATCATGCCCCCCCATAGATTGATAAGTGTTGTGTCTGTCACATGGGGCTCTAAGTGTTTACAGAGCAAACTACAGTTCCCTGGAACAAAATGCTCTTATTTTTTTTTTATGCCTGGACCAACAGGAGATCATGGCATAATTGTGTCCTAAACAGTCTGTTTTCTTCTGTTTCAACCCTTCAGAAATTAATAAAAGAGGGTCAAAGTGTGTTGTATTTCAGTGTGTTTGAGCCTTGCTCTACAGATGTATTTGCTGAGAAAATTTAGCTTAGAAAATGAAACCTTTTGGTTTTTTAATGAAGAGGGGTAGCTACTTTTCGTGCTTTGAAGGGGTTTGTAAACCTCTACATCTGCTTCTAAGGGAGAGCTTCTGCTCTGTTAATCCAGGTGAATCCTGAATGGGACTGAAATGGGACTCAGGCCCAGTGGTGTTAGTCATTTTTCATCATTCATTTCTTCTTTTGAGGTTTTAAAAGCTTTCACATAGAAACCTGATCTAAACCTCTAGTTGCCTCCCTACCCCTCAACAGACGCATAGGAAGTCTGAGGATATTGATTGAATAAGCCCCCCCAAATATATGCCTTGGAATTCACTTTTTACTCCTGTTTGAAAGAGCAAACAATCACATGCCTGCAATAATGTAAATTTTACTTTCATTATGACCATACTCCCACAAGCTAATTACATTTCAGACACAAAGCCTGTCAACTTTCCTGCTCCGTGGTGATAAAGGAACCTGCTGGGTAAAATAGCCACCACTCATGTGTTATTTCAGGAAATATCTAGCTGACTGTGGGAGAGAGTTCTTGTTTTCGTATTGAAGTAAAGAAACAAAACAGGAGAACTCTAGTAGATTTATAGTAAATATAAGTGGCTATAATGATCAATATGATTGGACAACATCGTTTAAAATTAATCATAGTCTTTGTTTAAGGAACCTGTCTGCTTTTGCCTTGCATGTTCTTTTTCATATTTATTGAGAATACTGACTGAAATTGAGACCCTTTCCACTGGGATTTAAGGTAGCGTGTTTTCCTTTGCAGCCAGGGTGGGCTGGAGCTATTCCAGAGGAGTGCTGCAAAAGTGGCTTAATTTCCTTCCAACCATTTGTTACTACTGATGTCCTAGAGGTTATCACCTGAACCAACTTAACCAGCTGTCTGAGGAGAAAAAAACATTCAATCAGTCCTTCTGCATTTTAGTGCTCGTGTAGCCAGCTTAGGTTTAAGATCTGTTCTAACTAAGCCATCTGATTTTCTTTTTCCTCTTTTTTTTTTTTTTTCCAGTTAAGCAAATGAAAACACTCACGGATTTGGATTTGCCAGCTGAAATGTGAAGGTGGCAACTTGCAGCAGAGGGGTGGTGAACAGCCAAACAAACCAGGGGAGAAGGCAGCATCTTTCACTGCATGGCCCTTTCCATAATATGCTTCTAGGCGGAACATAAAGGCGCTTCCAGAGGTAGGTTTAGAGGCCCAGCTGACAGGTGCTAACTTGTTTAGCTGCTGTGCCTTGATTGCATTTGATTGTGTGCCCATAACCTGAGCAGATTCCAGAAAGGAGTCCTATTCTACTTATGGCAAGTTCTTTATGCAATACATCATGCTTTTGGTGTGTAGCTTGGCCTTGGTGCAGTACTCGGGGGAAGAATTGAACTCAAATGAGTGTGAATGAGGTTTTGAGGGGAGCTGTTGCTTTCTTACCTGACCTGGGCCATGTGATGGGATTTATGGTTGTTTTGTTTGCTTTTAGTTTTGAGCTGTGATTTGGAGGAGGTACCCACCCCTCAAGGCATAGCATTACAGCTTCTTCTCACTCTACGCCTGGACAGGGGGCTGAGCAGCTACAGATATGTCTTGGTGTGTTCTCTGAAATGGGCAAAATAGCAGTGCTGTGGGGAAAGGCTGGGAAATGAGAGTGAATGGGAGGAGGGGGGTGATGATATTTAACTGCCTCCAGTAAACGAACACCAGTTTCTTAGGATGGTGCCCTTTCTACTCAAAAGGAAGTTGATGTGAATCACTCTTTCTGAACAGCTGTCACTTCACAAGTTACTAAAGAACACATCATTCTTATTCAGTTTAGCAGCACTAAGCATGATATAAGATCACGGAGGTCGAACTTGGCTCTGATTGTTGAACATTAAACCTTTGTTGATAGTTTCAAATCTTCATCAGATTTCATCACGCTGCTGATAACCTAATATCCAATAACTTCATAAAGGCTCTGTTGGTAGAATAAGAGTACAAATGCACAAGGGTGTGGCTTTTCAGTTACCTGGTTATCTCACTTAGTAGAATAGGACCTGATGTTCAGTACCCATATGAATCTGGTCCATAATATGTAGCAGTGTACAGTATGTGTCCAGATGTTTAATAGACTCTGTTGTGGTGAATGGTATTTGGGCACTGCTCTGGAATTACTGCTGTGTGAATTGCTACTTCATGCTTTTGGTCTGAGACTAATGAAAGTGTGTGATGTGCGTCCCTGTTCAGAGTCCTCAAAGCCTGTGCTCAACCTGTATCCCCCATAAGACCTCAGAGTTACACGAAAATGATACATTGGCTTTCTGCAGGGTTTTTTCCATGGAAATGGTCACCCTGAAAGGTCTCCATTGCAATGATATGAACATACTGACGGGCACTTGTCAATCTCCTAACCTTTACACTTTGAAATATCCTCTGGAAAGTAATAGTGCATGATTTCTAGGACATGGTGATTCAGACCCTCTGCTTTGCTGATTAACGTGCCACTACCTTCTTCAGTGGAACAACATGCATTTATGCTAGTGAGAATCTGTCCCTAAGGACTAAGGAAGTAGGAGTGTAAAACAAAGTTTTCCTCTAATGTTCTTAAATAGCTTCGTCCTTGGAAAAGAGCACAAATACTCTCTTTATATATGAAATGAGCCTGAAAGTTTAGGTAAATGTATAAGTATCCCGTTAAGTAGTGCTTGGTTGAACACTTTTTTCATTAAATAGTTGTTCTTCTGAACATACTTGGTATTTTGAGAGGAAATGGTGGAAATGGTGAGGACACGGTGGCTTAAAAAAGCCCTAATAGCGCAAAGTAATTTTTTCCATACATTTTCATGAGTATTTTTTATTATGCATTGCACACATCCTAAATACATAATTACATGCTGTCTTGGCCGATGGAGTAAATAATACGTATTTTTTAAAAAAAACAGAATGAATATTTAACAAATGGAGTGCAATGGCTTCAATGTGGGGAACATAATATGGGTTTTAAAAACCTGCCTAATTATGCACTTAACCAAGACATGAGGACAGTTCCTCTAGAGCCATTCTGGCCTGTCAAGTAAATAATATGCATTTTACAAAACCAACTAATTATGGATTTACCCGTGGGACTGTAAAAGATCTGAAGATGCAGGTAAGTAATATGCACTTTATAGCTAACCATGCATGGGGAATTTAATTTAATTAAAAATGTGGTAGGTAAAAAAAGAAGGAGTAAATAATGCCTATAATCTCTCAAAATCCAGGAAATTCAAGTTAAGTTAGCTCCCGTGCCATCTTGAAAAAGTCAATGTACCAGTGAGAAATATCGAAGAGTGGGATTCATGTGGGTGGAAGTACTTCCATTGAAGGAGATCACATTGCTTTCCTGGAGCTCTCTGTGGCTTGAAGCATCTCTTCTGGCTGTCAGGATTGCAGACCCGGGGCTCCTCTTTAATATTATGTTCTGGGTTCAGGGGTGCGACGTGCCCAGTGTCTGCCCTTGGTCACACTTGTGCATTTTTCCCAGAGATTTGTAAATTAGACTGGCTACAGGCCTGACTAGGAAAAAAAAAAAGAATGGAAATCTTCGTTTGTATTTGTTTTTATTAATATGCATTTGCTAAGGCTCTGGAGGAATTTTTTGGACTTGCTTAGGGGATATGAAGATGACTTTCTGCAAGCTGATGTTGTGCTCTTTCTTAACCACTAGACAAGAAACACTAAGGGCTTGTGTTCCATCATGTGTCTCTTTTTGAATCACGTTGTACTGAAAAGAAGGCAAAAGGTGGCATCAAGACTTTTAAAGAGTTGAATATGAAAAACATTCTGAGCTTAGTCCTGCAAAGTACCAAGAACATTGTGCATATTTTAGTGTGTCACTAACCTTCTGTATACATGACTGCATGAAAATTCATGCCTGAGGAAGATGGGCAGACTACCTTATCATTTATGAAACCAAGTAAATCCAAATCTGAGGTGAAAGTATAATTAGGAGTGTTAACCAGGGTAAATGAGTAGTGCAAGTGTTTGTACTTACACACGCTTAGATGTACTAAACCAGTGATTTCTTCACCTAAGGCTTTAACAGGTGATTCTGAAAGACTGCACATTTCCTTAGGAAGCAGCCGCTCAATAATAAAACAGTAAACAGTTAGTTAATCGTGACAAATCCTTGCCACTCCTCAAATAGTACACAAAGCAATTTTTTTTGTTTGTTTTTTTGAATCTTCCCCTCTTTTTCTAAAGTCTAAGAAACAAAGTTGCAACAGCTAAAATGCACCAGTACCCACTCACTGATTGCTGGGTGATGCACAAATACATTGACATTTTTCCCCAGTTTTATACACCAAAGTTGTGTTCTGAATATAAATTCCTGCAAGCAATTGAGATCACAAGTATGAAATCTGAAACTGCTGGTTCTATGATGATAAAGGGACATGCTCTTTAAAAGAACCCATTTTTGCTGCAAGCAATGAACATGGTATGTGGAAAGAGACCTAGATTTGAAGTAGAGTTTGAAATGCTGCAGGGATTGCATTACATCCTTCTAACACTCTTCTTCCTTGGTCAGATAGAAGCTTTTTTTTCATTGTTTATGTGTTTACTTTGAGAATGTTAGATTGAAAAACTTCTATTAACCCTCTTCTTGTTGGCTCCCTTTCTTCCCCCATCTTTCCCCATCACCCACCTCCCAGCATTTACTGAATATAGTGGTTCTGTTTGGGATCTGAAGAACTGTATTGTTTAGCCCCAAAACCAACGTCTCCATCTTTTTCTCTTTCCTTAAAAATACACTATTCTTTTTAAAATGCGAAGTGGATTTGCGGTATTCGATTACTTACTGAAACCAGATACAGAAATTTATTATTAGGAAATCAAGTTTCATGCTAGGAGAGATTGGAGCACAGCCAAATTAACAACCTGGTTTGTATTTTAACTGTATTACGGTCTCACTATTCTGCTTATATTTCTTGCAAAAAAAAAAAACCAATAGAGGTGATCACTGCAAAAAAAACCCCAAACCCACAATTGATGTTTATTGCTTAGAAATAGCTGCTTTTTCTTCAGATGCTTTGGAAAGCAGAACAGTGAAATGAGCTAGTGGCAAGCTGTGAGGGCTTCAGGACCAAATACTGCAAACAAAACTCACCTGGAGCTTTTGAGGAGTGAAAGATCAAGACTGCAGTGAACAATTTCTTGCCAGCAATTGCCTTGACCGTTGGGTCACCATTGGAAAAATAATATGATAATCTTTACATTAACTTCAGTAGTTTTCTTTGTGCCAATTGCTCCTATTGTTGCTATGCTCAGCTAAGCTGGCATGACAGGAGGTGTATTACTGGACTGCTTAAGAGAAGACTTGCTTGAGTTCTCAAGCAAGGTGAATAGGACTTGGAGAATCTGACAAAAATGTTTTATCTGAGCTGTTCTCTTAATTAAATTAGTCCCATTCCAATAGCCAGCTGAATAGTGATGTCAAGGAGGAGACAGCCACCTTACGAAACCTCTCCTGTAAAACTTACTGTATTTTTAGATTCTTGGATTCTTTCAGTGCCATCTGTAGTGCACACATCACATTCTTCACCATGCCATTACCTTACAGAAGTAGATGAAGAATAAGAAATTATTTTATCTAGGTCAGAAAGGGAATATGCTGAAAAAACTCCTTTGTGAAGGGAGAAATCAAGCCATTGCACAACTGTAGGGAACACAAGATACATTAATTTAGATATTCTTTTAATATTAACAATTTTAGTAGCAGCATGTCTGGATCATGTATCAACCGATGCTTATGTTGTTGCTGGCTTAAAAAAAATTCTTGCCTCGGCTTTAAACAGTTTAAAAAACATTTTTCATTCCTTGCTTCTCTGATGCCTGATGGCCAAATCCTGCTCCCTCTGCCTGTTGGGGAGTTCTTCAAGAATTGGTATTGCTGCTTGATTAAGACCCACAGGATTTGGCCCTGAGAACCTTAGGATGTGTGTGTGAAGGTTTCCTAGGTCTAAGCGAGGAATTTGTGGTGTTTTTTTCTTTAGCTTTCTTCCTAAGTACACCAAGAATTCAGAGGGAATTAGAATAAAATTTCTGTGGAATTTTCTTGAAGCAGAGGGGAGAGTTGTGCTTGCACAGGGCTTGACAGCTCTTGACAGTGCTGCAGAAAATGCAAACATGCTGCAGAGTAGCCGGGCTGTGTACCATAGAGTGTGAGTGCCCTCTGCTGCTCCTGGACATGCTGTACAGGCCAGAAAAGCTCGCTTTTGTTTTATTATTTTTAACAAAGGTAAAACCACCAAAAGAAAGGTCTTTATCCTTGTGATGCACAGTGAATGAGTACTGGTTGCACCAGATCTTTTTAAGGAACTGGCCATATTCTAAGGTTAGTTAGAGTTAGTGGTGTCAGAAGTCAGTGGGATTTACTGAATTGGTGCCTACTGTAAGTATCATAATATTTTTATGAACATTTAGACTGGTGAGTAATTTCCAGAGCTTTAGTAACAAGCTCTGTGAATAATTCCAGTATCTATATATGAATGAAGTTAAATGCTTTGAAGTACTTAAGAGTAAATTTTAATTTATTCCCTTAGTGCTCAGGTCATTTATGGTCATAGTTCCTAACTCATTTATTTATAACAGAATTTAAAGGGGACGAAAAATTTAAGTTTCCAAGGTGGAGCTTCTGCAAAATCTAGCAGATCTATTTTAAACAAAGTATTTTAGGTATTAAGTATTCATATTATTTTGTGCTTCTCCATATAACTTATACTGACAGCAGCTTTTATGGAATACTAATATTCTCTACACACATTACATATCTAAAGCTACTAATTACAAATCACATTTTACAGAAGCTTTGAAAAGGAAGCTCCAACACTTTGTAGAATATTCTTTTAAATAGCCTAGTACAATATTAAATAATCATTAGACAAAGATTATTATAAAACCAGGCTGCCAAATTACTGACTTTGTGTTTTCTGTGGCCCTAATCTTTCATTTTTTTCCTCAAGCAAAACTCCCACTGATGTGAAGAACACAAGATTTAGGTCTATCGCAGCAAAATAGAACATCCATATATGAACTACATGGTACCCGTGTATATGGTATTTCTGTATTATCTAGAAATCAGGTGCAGATTGTGCAGTATATTGTGAATCTGTAACTGGGAAACTTCATGGCTCTTTGCCAAGTGGTCTGAGGACATTAATAAGATCTAAAGTGTCTTCACAGTTGTACTTGTGAATGTCAATTGTAAACAACTTCCAAGTAAATTCCAGGTTTCCAATAAACAGCATGTTGAAATCTGCTGTAAAATATAGTCCAGTTCTGGGGCAACTGCTTCCATGGCACCCATGGCAAAATGCAGCCCGAGGTGTGCTGTACTGAACAGAAGCAGCTTACGTGGTATCTCATGGTGACGTTTTTTGATTCATCAAAAATGCCTCCATTCTTTCCTTGTCCTGAGTTCAGCACTATTCTGGATAGAGCCTTAAGCAGTTTAAAGCGTCACCATGAAATTAATGCTGTGAAAAAATCAATACAATTGTAATTTAACACCACGCAAGTTAGCTCAAAGTGACTGTGCTGTAGAATTGACTGGAAGGAGCATCCTACAAGTAGTGCAGGTGGCACAATACATCTGTGCATCCTGACACCTCAGTTCAAATATGTGTTTGTTTTGTTGGCTCAGATCAGTATTTTTTCATGCTCCCCACAATGATGTAAATCACACCTAATTTAGTAGTCCCTATACAAGAAATGTGTATTGCAAAGGTCTGCAAATCAGGAGACTGAAGTGCCCTGACAAAGCTCTGTGTGGTATATTCATGCACAGATATATCTTCCCTGTATCTTCTTCTGCTCCATGCTATTGTTCTTTTGCTCCCACAAAGATTGAAACTCACCTAAATCTTGAAGATAAATCAAATTCATAACCTTAAGTGGATATGCAATTCCAGAGAGAGCAAGCCTGACAAAGACAGTGAGGCTAATACAGTTGTAAGACAGCCGACTAGCCTAGGGGTTTCCTTTAATGTTACTTCTACTGCAATCAGACACTGGCACAAATTCAGACCTGGTACAGGCAGGAGCTCTTGAGAACTAAAGGAGATCCTGGGCTACTGAGGCTGCTCTTAGCACTGCTCGCCAAGTTTACGGGGTATGTCAATGGTCCCTGCCCTAGGAGGTTGCAAAGAAAGATGCGACTCTGTCACCAAGTTGAAGGCTGGGATGAAACTTGGATGAATGGTGTTCAAGCCAGGTCTGTGCTGAGAACTGGCTGATAACAGGCAATGCTCTGATCGTGGATGTTGGCAATTCTATGTGCTGGTAGGTGAGTAAGTACAGGCATGGAAGAGAAGTAGTATCTTATCTTAAAACTACTGTGTTTCTCACTTTCAATACCATACCTGGTAACTGAGTCTTCTTCGTAATGCAAGTGTATTCTGTCTGTTTGGATAGTAGATCTTTAGACCGGATCTCTTCATCTCATGTCTTACACAGTCAGAATTTTAATAGCAAAACTTAAAACTGATTATTTTTTTTTTTGAGTGTTGGGGTTTATCCCTTCATCTGAAATAGATGTCTGGATCTGGGTACTATTTAATAAGCTTGGCCTTCTTGTCTTTTTTGTTTAAAAGCATCTGTAGAGGGAGTCATGGGTGATCAGGAGTCCCAAGAGCTACCATAATACTATGCTGTCATCTAGTGAACTGGCTACTGTTTAAACACCTTCCCCTTTGGTTTTGCCATCCCTCCTAGCATCTCATTTTCAGCTATGAAGGCTGGGGAGTAGCTCTCACGAGACCTGCTGAGAATATGATTCTATGAAATTTCAGAGGTAGTGTTTAAGAGTGCATCTTGCTCAGTATCACATAGTACTATAAACATTTCATATAGGATCTATAACATAGTGTGTCTGACATTGATTTACAAGCTGTTAATATATTGCTGCTCTGAAACTGGAGAAAGTAAAGCAAATAAACTAGCTTCAGCTGAGCTTCAAGATGAGAAATAGTTGTTGCCTCTTCTGTTACCAACTTTGCTGGCTTTTTGATGCTTCACAAAACTAAGGAGGTGGCAGACTGCTATGTGTGTTTTCTTTAATGTCGGAGTTTTCTCTTATGAGTTTCTCTTTAGAAAAATGGGTTTTGAGCAGTCAGAACATATGGTCTTGTAACTCTGCAAAATTGTAGCTTTATTAACTTAGTGCAAGTTGTTGTAAGAAGTATTTAGGAAACAGAGTTCTGTGCAGATATTGGAATGAAATCTGTACTTCTGCAGGAACATCTGTACTGATCTGAAGAAGTTAGCATGGCACAGGGCAAGAGTTCACTAGAATGCTTTCAAAAAATAATGTCAAGCTAGAAATGAAGTACAAATTCTGGTTCATATGCTCTGTACCTTTTCTGTCTTCCACAGAGACCCATGAGCTACAGCTCTAGTCAGTCCATCTATAATATCCCTTTCTGCATTTCTTCCTGCCCCAGTCCCTTGCAAAGACCAAATTCAGAATACTTGTTTCACAATTCTATCGGCTGTCTTGTTTCCCTCCATCAACTAGTTTCGGGTTATGTCCATGTGGGATTACCCCACCCCAACCCAATCATTATGCATGCTACCGCTTCCTAGACAGAAAACATGTGGAGACTTTTGTCTTCCTGACTCCTTTCTAGGGTAGCGAGATTGTTTGACAAGTTCTTCTCCAACTTGAGGTTCCTTCTGAAATTGTCAGTCTGGGTTGCTTAGCGGCTTCTGTCCTTTTATGTTGCTAGCATGGATATTTTAAATAGCTATGATAGAGAGGGTACTTCTGCTGTAGAACTAGAAGCAATCTTGGTGACTGTGAAACCCAAGAAGCCAATAAGGCCTTATTTGGTCCAGTAGCCAAATAGAATATTTTTGGCTGTTTTAAGCCCCCCCAACTCTAGGCTAACAATGCAAGTTTGTGACAATAATTGTATATCCATTTCATATGCAGGTCCCTTTATTGAGAGGAAATATCAGAAATTAAGCCTTACAAGTATCCAGAAGCAATTATAAAATGAGTAGATTATAGTGGTAATACTGTAAATGGAAATTCACTAAAATGTCAAAGTACTTGCCATAAAATGTAGCAATAATATGATACTAAACACAATACAGAGAGCTTTCAAATATTAATACCTTTATTATTTTCTCTATTAATACTGATAAAGTTCAAACAATCATCACCAAGCTGATCAGGGGAATAATAATATCATTACCATCATCTGCTGGAGGGAGCGATAATGGTGCTGTCATTCTGTCCTACTGGAAGATCACTTACGAACCGAGTTGGATTCTGACATAAATCCCTGGAGGTAAATGACAGGACATTACAAGGCTCAGAGGATAATTGTAAACTTGCATGCTAATGACTCAGACTTGTAAAGATACCAATCATAACAAAACCAGTAACAAATAGTAAATTAATTTTTCAGCTTGCTTGGCACTGTCTGCTCAGGAAAAAAGTTCATTGTATTTGAAGGCTTAGTGAGCTTTGCTTGTGATATTTATTCTACTATTATTTCTTTTATAGTGATCTGTACATAATACTAGCGCTCATGGCTGGTTTATTTAATGACCTAATCAGCAGGCAATTCCTGGAGTTTTAACAGGATAGATATGCTTTTTCCTGCAGAAATGCCTGCTTTGAAGAGGAGGCTTCCAAGCTGCTCAGACCAAGAGACCTCTTGCAGATGCAGATAGGTGCAGAATTTGAATGTCTTCTAAAATCTGTAGCCACTACTCTATCACATCGGGTCATGTTGAGGCTCTCTCAAAATCTGCCCATATGTCTACATATAGCTTTGGTGTCACAACCATAGTGAATAATATCAGCATTTAATCTGGAAATTCTGAGCCAAGTCCTGCCTCCATTTATGAATATGGTATGTAATTTTAGTCTTTGGTATGCCGATATATTTTCATATGGCTGAATTCTGCTCTCATGTTCACCGGCATGAATCTGTCACATCTTACTGACTGCTGAGAGGACGTAACTTTGTCATCTGCTGAGCACTCTGCTTTTCATCAAAATGTATACCCTGTGCTTCTCTCTAAAACAGCGTGTCATGAGAGACACGGAAGGCGTATGCTTCGTATTAAGCAAGCATGCAAGTGCTTTCTTGGATTGGGAGCATGACGCTTACCTTCTTGTGGGAACAGAGCCGTGCAGGTAAAAGCAGAAATTAGAACTTCTATTTCTTGAGGCCACACAAAGAACACAATACGGCCTTCTTTGCTATTTATATAAAGTATGTGTGTGTCTATGGCAGATTTTCTTACTATGTTTGTCTCCTTCTTCTTACCATGTTTATGTAAGATGGTCATAAAAAATGTGGAGAACAGAGTACGACTAGCCCTCTTTTTTTCCCTCTTCAAATTAGATTTCAAAATTTTGCATTAAGATACACTAATTCTTTTTTTGTTTTGAATGAGCTATCAAGGTCTGCCAAAGTTGCACCAATGAGTGATTCTGTTAAAAAGAACGATATTAAAATAAGATATTTACATTAAAGAGAGAATGAATATATATAAAACATTATATTACTTAAAGGTATAGATACTCCTGAAGGACTGTATTTTGGGTGTCAGGTTTAACATTTGGGACATTGCTAGGTGCTTGGGATGGGTTGAGGAGTAACAGGGCCTCAGGCAAAGCTGTGGGCCACATTTGTTGTATGTGATGGTGTGCATTTCTGTTGCATTGTGGAGGAATCTGTTCTGATCGTGTACTTCACAGGTATGTTTTTAAAGTTATTTTTGCTTTAGAAACAACAACAACAAAAAGAATTTGCAGAAGAGCAGCCTGTGCATTTAATTATAATACTGAATATTAATTAATAGAAAACATCAAAAATAAGTTGCTGGCTGCTGTATAATTAGGTATCTACACCCATCAGATCAAAGTATGTAAATGAACTACATTCTAATAAGCCCCACTGTTTAGCTCAAGAATGATAATGAATCTAATTTGCCTGCCTTAACTTAGCCAAAGCCACTAACTATGTGATTTTCTTTTCTTTGTACGTTTTTTTGAGTTGGTACAAAAACGAGATAATCAATAATGGGGGATAGTCTCCTGAGTGATTCCCACTAATGCTAATGGGAGTTAATTGCTTATATTTAGAGGAGACTGTGCAGTTTTGGCACCCCAGTGAATATAAATTACACAGCGCTGGAGATTGCACAATGGGCTAAATCATCCCCACCCACAGGAGGAGGAAAGTTATTTGGGGAAAACTGCTTTATTCCTTCTGCGGCATCTTGTCTTTCTGCTCATGGGAGGGTTTTGCTGGCCAGGTGAGCGTGGTCTCGCGGGGCATGTCACAAGGCTCCTCACTGGACCTGGGACCCGTGGGACGTGTCCTTGGTGCCCACAGCCCCTGGGAAGAAGCGCCACCTTGGGGGTCAGTGATACTGCCATCCCCTGCCAGCACACTGCTGTTTTGTATGGCTTTAGAGATGGCAATGCAAGGCTCACTGTGCCGGGAGAAGCCAGCTCTGGGTTTCCTTCTGTTTTTCTGGCATTGGATGGATTTGGCTGTCCCAGCTTCAGACTCCACTGTGTTTCTTTCAGCTCTCTGCTGAATAACCACAAAAGAGGGAGCAGCATCTTGTCTGTGCTCCCACACTTTCTGCATCCCTATGTTTCACTTGCATTTCGTCCTTTTCACTTCCTTGCACCAGCTCCAGGCCGCAAATGAAAACTCTACCATAGGCCATTGGCACCAGAAAGTCCCTGAAATCACTGGCACAGGGCACAGCAGCTGTGGGGTTTCATTTACCCTTTGTTGCGTTGGCATCTGCTTGCTGTGGTTCAGCATTGAAGGGCTTGGAAAGTACAAGTGGAAGAATAGCATCAGCTCAAGGCATTTACAGCTCCTGAGGCTTCATGAGGTGGGGTCAGATAGCTACACGGTGCTGTGCTCTTCCTTCATCGTCTGGGCAGTACTGCCTGGAGGAAGGTCCTAGTCAGAAGGTCTGGTGTTTAGTCCGGCACCTCGGAGGTGTCCCATGGTGAAACCAGCCTCTGCTGGGTGACATCCAAGGAGCAGCCGACTGCTGTTTCCCTCCTTGCTGGCACAGGGATGATACTAATGAGGGGAAACTGAATTTTGAATGTGATTACGAGTTTGCCAGACCCTGTTTTGAAGGGCTGTGCAGGGATGCTGGATTGTTAATTCTACTATTAATGTTATGTAGAACTGAAATTCTGCCACTTGACTTAGTCTCCGAATATCCTATTTAAATTAAATTGGCCCGACATGCCTTTATCCATTTTTAAACAAGAAACAAGACAAAACAAACAAAAGCTATCACAGTTTAGCTGAGTCTGTGAAAAGTGCTGTATTATCTTAGCTACAAAAAACCCCGTAGACTTATTTGAAGATGAAATTTTGCATATTGTTAGTCTATAATTTAGGCACTTCAGTATTTAAAAAATTATATGGCTGAGTTATTTACAGCAGAAGAGAGGGAGTTGTGCGTACAGATTAGCTTCTTGTCATCATGTTTTTAAATCTGTAATGGGCATAATGGAGTCAGCTGCACAATGGTAATTTGCAAAGCCCCATTGATTTCAATGAAAGTGCAATGAGGATGGTTAAAGGTATTGGGAGGGTTGGTGCTTCCAAATGAAGAGAGATTAAAAAGGCCAATATTAGAAAAAGGAAGAAATAGAAATGGATGGGATTAGATAGAAGGCTTATGATAAGAAGTCCAGGCATAGGCTAGCTGATCAGTGTAGGTGTAGTGAAATCTTCTCCACATATTTAAACAGAACTAAAAACTTTTTGTGCTTCCATTTAAGGTATTTGACTTACAACTCATAAGAAATGAAAACATGTATTTATATTTCAAGCTGATATGCACAACTGCCCACTGCTTTTTAGATTGTTCATTACTCTTGTGTTTTATCAAATGAGCACAAAAGCACAAAGGGATGAGTGAGCAGCAGGCATGTGTGCTTGAGCTGGGAAAGGGAGTAGCATTGCCAGGAGCCCATCCATGCTTGAGCTGGGAAAGGGAGTAGCATTTCCAGGAGCCCATCCTTGCTTGAGCTGGGAACAGGAGTAGAGCCGAAGGAGTGAGTGTAGAAGTGACCTGTTTCCAGTTGCTCACAGCTTTGCCAAACCTGAACTGCTTGAGCAGAAGTTGTCTGCTCCAGCTGTCTCCCTTAAGCTTGAAGTTTTGGAAAGCATTGGCTGAAGTGATCCAGCTGTTTCCAAAGAATAGGATAGGAAGAAACATAAGGGTAACCTTTTCATTGGATACCTCAGGAAGCCACCCATGTGTACTGGCAGAGAGGTGGTTTGTGCATTAGTGATGCCACCAAGGAGTTCTAGATTCATCTGCCCTAAGAACCAGCCTTGGCCAAAGAAAATATTAGCAACTCAGTGTGAGTCAGGAGTGGATGAAGTTAAAAGAGGTGTCAAGGACTGTTTTGATTACTGGGTAGAGAGGACCTGGGCAGGACAGCAGTTCATGCTGTGGATTAGTGCCCCGCTGTCTGGTTGCTTGCTCAATGCCCGACGCATCCCAGCTCAGCAGTTCTCCCTTTGGCACGCTGCAATGAGGCTGCTTTTGAGGGCCCACTGGTGTGTGTTTAATAGTAAAGCATAGCTGACGTGGCCCTCCTTCCCTGATCAGTCAGCAGTAAGAGCTTGTACCAGCCTTTCTCTGCCTTCTTAATTTTTTTTTTTTTTGCCAAGAAAGGTTGGACCAGGTGATCATTGAGGTCCCATCTAACACGGTAGTCTATGATTTTATGAATATGCATATTTGGCTTCTGCTGCGAGCTGCTTTTTTGGTCATAGTCTGAACTTGGCACCTCCTTTTGCTCAACATGAGCTGAACCAAGAGACTCACTAGCCCCTTTTTCTTTCTAAACAAACATTATCACATGAACTCACTTCACAAAGTCATCTCGTTATTGCTTACTAAATCTTGTCCCAGAGGAATGTCCTGTTCCTGGGAAGGGAGGAGTGGTGTTTTCCTGTGATGTCTTTGTGGAAGTATCTCAAGACCATTCTAAAAAGAAATGGTGTTTCCTTTTACTCTTGTGTGAGCATCTCCCCTGAATATTACCAATGACAGCTTTCAGGAATTAGTTGTTAAGTGTCATCAAAGCATAAGTTAGTGAAAAGACAATGACTTACTTACAAACAGCAGGTTCAGCATAATCAGAAATAAGAGTATCAGCAGTAAGGACCTGGAGTTCTCAGTTTTGTGTTACGTTGCCATTTTGTTGTCTTTGTTAGTATTCAGCATTTAATTTTTATAAGTGTCCTGTATCTTAGTACTTAATAAAAACTTACTTATTAAAAATGGTTCTTTGAGGTTCAATGATGTTCTGTGCTTACAGGAGAATTATAAGTAGACGAAACAGTTTCTTTTTTTTTTAAAGGCTGGTGTATGGAAGGCACTTCATGGTAATTTTATATCATGCTGGAGAAGAGTTCTTAGACATTTGCAGGACTATTTTATTGTTCTCCTTTAATTCCTCTCTTAAAACTCTGTTGTGACAGGACATTACACATAAATTTAGTAGCAGGTAGGCAGCTGGTGTGCTGAGACCTCTACCTGGTGTGAGAGACCCCAAGCTGACCAGTATTATCACAGTGGATATTTTTTTTTCAACTCTTTCCTGTTTGCCTGTATGCAATCACATACTGTGCCTTGCCCTACATTTCAGTTACAAGCACTCTTTACAGTGCTTCATATTTGTTTGACATTTACCATAATAAAGTTTTGAGTAAGGATTGAGATCCTAGACAATTGTTAATAGCAAGTGTCATGAATATGCATGTGTGTATATGTGTGTATATATGTAGGTACAGGAGATCCCATCTACAAATTTCTTTTCACCACTTCAGTTTTTTCTTTGTAGGGACATTTCATCCTTTAATGATAATAACATAAGCATAGCTCTCTTCCATTCGATACAGAGTCAAAAACCTGCTTTCTTACTGTAAATCATGATTGTTCTAGATGCGTGTTGTGGTGTTAAGCCAAGTGAACTGTCCTGAAGTGCTAGAAACAATTTATTTCATATCAGGTTGTCATCATTTGTTACTGTTCTCATCAGCGACAGAGGTACAGGAACATTTATGTCTGGTATTGTACACGAAAAGATAGCAATCCTGCCAAGGAGCAAAAAGAAATATCAAGATTCATTTCAAGGTGTTCCATGTCTCTGCGTTTTGAGGGCTAAAACCATTGAAGCAGCTAAATAGTTATATCATTGCTACTTAAATTGAACTAGTTTTACATGACTGAGCTATAGGCTTTTTGTATAGAAGGTCTGCATCACCAAACATCTCATTTTCATCAGCAATGTTAACAATAAAAATAATACTTCATTATCTTTGTAGATAGTCAAGTGTATCTAGATTGCTTTTAAATTCCAACTTCACTTTTGTAAATTGTGTTATGAATAAGGCATGCAGCAATGCATCCATTGAAATAATTGTATCCTCTGCTTTTAGGAAGCAGGGAGATATTTGGGGAAATATATTTGTATGTAAATTGCTTCTTTTGAGTTAGGAGGCATATTTATTTTAAAAAAGATCCCGAACGTCCCGTAAGATTGCAGATGGTTTGTGGCCATGTTTTGCATTTGGTGTGTATGGCATGCAGCTAACTCCACAACTCTGTGCGTCGAGACAACTGCCTTGTTTGCCAAGATTGTAAAATGAATTTGAAAGATATTATATACCTCTGCATATTAGTGAGTGGATATAAAGGGGATAAGAAAAGTACATTCATTCAGTCTTTCTCTCTTTCTCTGTCTTTATATACATAAACATAGCAGAGCCTCTGGGATGGCACTTGTCTTTCATTGTGGTAAATCTATTGACTTAAATGGGGATAACTTGTGTAGAGAACTGACATTCAGATCAGAGATAAAGTGTTAAGAAACTGATTTCTGTGTGGTTGAGCCTGGACATAAGTGCAATTTTTCAATCCAAAGTGTATTTTATTGTGAACTATGTTCTTATAGTTGAAAGTAATGTGAGCTTTTTATCTGACGTTGATAGTCCTAGTGCAGGATTTCAGTGGAAGAACATCTCAATTGCATCAGTTAGAATGACACAAGTATCAAACCCACGATCTATTCTCACATGTACACACATCTTTCCTTTTTGGTTTGGTTTATCCAGGAAAAACGTCCTGGATCTTTAGAGGTGAGGCATAAGTTGCAGCAAATGGGCTTAGTTTCAGAGTACAGAAAGTAGTTCTTCGTTTTTGTATTTCAACTCATTCTTTATATTTCCAGCTGTGGACTGAGACATAACATTTCCTAGCTAAAAAGAAATTTAAAGATAAGGTATTTCCCCAAAACTTCCTCTAATTATTCATTGTAATGATGCCAAAGCCCCAGATACTTTCCATATTAATAAAGCTCAGTTGTGCAGCTCAGTTGTGTCTCAGGTGTAGTCGTTTTGCAGAGGGAGCTTTTTCTTTTCTTTGTTTCTTCGCAAAACCAGAGTTTAGTGTCAGGTAGTATTTCAGTGTGTTATGAGAGACTCTGGTATACCTGTGGTGCTTCAGTTTTCTCAAAATCAAACCTCTGGGGACTGAGCCAAAGCCTGGTAGTTGATTTCAGGTTCTTCATGGATATCAAAGAGTTTTGGTTAGGGACTTCCGGCTCCTTCAAAGTCTCAACAGCATTAGAGAGCTACATCAGTGAGACCAACAGTGCAAATTATAGTGCAGATGGGGCCCATCCATTTTTATCAAGTGAAAAATTAAACAACGCAGTGAAAATCCTGAAGCCTTCCCTGCAATACAGTTCCCACCATCACCATGGTAAGCTATAGCTAGAAGGTCTGCTCATATAGCCTCAAAGAGAAGTGCAGTGTTTTTACAGACAGGCCTGCTAGTCAGCTAGGTGTCGTATAACCATTAAGTTCTTCAAAGCATGTAACAAAATGATCTGGGAAAGTGTTTTTTTTTTAGTGAGTCAAACCTTAAGATGGTATTAGGCAACTTGCAGGATGAATGCAAGAAGTGCCACA
>KZ506420.1:196923-227712 GCA_002844005.1 Limosa lapponica baueri
TCTGCCGGCGAAGCAGGGGGGGCGAGGTGGATGAGAGCGGCAATAGGGGCTATAAAAGAAATTAGACAGATAAATATGAGTTTAAAGTCTCTAAATGAATCTGCAGGCATCCTGAACAGTGCAGTAATCCTGGGTAAGCTTTGCTCTTGGCAAACATTTATTCAATGGCTGTTTAATAGCTCCTGACTGACAGCAAGTCTGTAGTGTAATCGAAGTCATTCCCTCCCCCCCATCCATCCCTCGCTCTGGAGAGAGTTTCCTCTCCTGCAAACTGCAAGGGAGAAAGGATATAACTGTTCTTTCTGGAAATTCCACTTGAACCAGGGTTCAAGGATAAATATTACCTCCCCTCGGATATGTTAACTATTTTTTAATGATGTGATCTGATATTTTAACAGTGTGCGCAGTGCAGCAGAGCTTTGGATTTGTTGTTTAAATATCTTTGATGGTATGTCATAACAAATTAGTTTCTAAATGTTGCCAATTTGGCAGACAAAGCTGATTATTTCCTGCAATCACACTGCATATGTGCACAAGATTATAATTAATGACCAGGGATGCCAAGCACACTTTAATAATGATCCTTCAGTATTTAAGGGACTGTTAGAGTTATTGGCATTTGTGCCTTGTGTTGCAGAGGATAGGGGCAATGAATACTGATAGATCTATCAGTGTCATAGAATCCAATAGTTTCCTGATTTTTTCTTATAAATTGGAGGATTCACTGGGAGTTATTGACAAAGCAGCTGCAGTGAATATTAACAGTGTTTGTGCTGCTTTCACTGAAGCAGTACGAACTCCTAATTAGATTGGAATTGCTCTTTTGGCAACTTTGCAAGGCAGTTTTCCTTAGCATATTGTCCATTTTGTGTAAGGATTACAAGGAAATCAGTGATGGATTTTTGAAGAGCACCTGAATGTGAAGACAGCAGAGGGCTGGATCAGAATAAAAACTAAAGTGAAAAGGCACAGTGGATGTTTAAAATAAAATAAAATAAAAAAAAAAAAAAGAAAAAGAAAAGGTAAAGGTTGTAGTACTACCCAGCAGGAATAGGACATGGATTCAACTTCAGTGCTCTTTTCAGGATGCTCAGGGAAATATCTCTTTAGGGCTGTTCACGTGCACAGCACAAGAGCTGCTATAACACTGTACGTGGGGCAATGAGAGGGTGAAAAAAAAAGCTACCAACTCAGGTCCACTCCCAACTTATTTTCAGTGCCTCCCTACCTGATTTACTCAAGATATCTGCTCTTGAGCAGTAGAGCAGAGTAGTGCGTCTGGTGTTTATTTCCTCTGTGTGAATCAGTTGATATCAACACTACCCTGGCACTGAAGGCTGTCCTTTAGGTTCTAGAGGTGCTTGTGACATCTTCAGCAAAGGCAGCACAAAGTATGCCCTGGACTCAAAAAGCATCTTAGGGTATTTCTGCTGCCTCTCCCTAGCAATGAGGTGCTGCATTTTATCCCTTGTCCATCAGGAACATCATGTGGCACCTTCTTCAGCCTTCCTAAAAGGAAGGATGCAAGGAAGGAAAAGAGGTGAGGAGTGGGATAGAGGATATGATGGAAGGAGATGTGCCACTTTAACCTTTTTGATAAATTCAACTCAAAGCTCGCATAAAGTGCTTACTAATGCTGACACGCGTTATTACTTAGCATGATTGGAAAAATCTAAATTTACTCTCTGGCTACCTGAAGCAGGGGTAGATTTCCTGAAGGTTTCTGTACTTTCTGTAATCTCTCTGTGAAAATCGTGACCTAGGGTCTGTTTTACTGGGTGCATTATGACTAAGGCAGACTTTGGTCATAAAGCCAGAGTATGTCTCCGCAGCTTCTGTGTGCTGATTATGTTTATGCCTGTTATCATTCACCAAGATGCTCCAGCATAGACCTTGTTGAAGATGTTGACAGTAAACGTCTTCTTGTTGAAAATCTATATATATTTTCAAATTGAAACTTTATGGACAGTCTCCCGGCTATAGATATTTTCATCAGTATTTCAGTAGATGTTTGAAACCAGTGGCTTGAAAACCAACTATTTAGTTTATTTAAAAGCCCATTTTTAGTAAAATGGTACAGTTCAAACTCTGGAAAAAATATAATAACAAATGTATCATATTAAAAACTTTATCATAAATTATTTTACTTTGTGTTAACTTGATTTTAAAATTTTTTTAGTCAGATTTTATTCTTCACCCTTAAATTTCTAATATGATTTGTGAATAGGATTCTGGGATTTTTTTATTATTTTTTTTAAAGGTGAGCTTATTTTAGTAAGGAAACTTTTAAAGAGGACAGACTTCAGCTCATCATTCTTCAGCGACTTCCCTTTTTAAGTAATATTATATGGAGACAGGCTTGCGGATTGATACGTATGCCTTAAATTAAAACCCAGTTACCTCAGATACCTATGAGGTAGCAATTTCCCAAGAAAGGAAAAGCTGTGTTGGTGCTGATACATCTCATTAAGTCAAATCCACAAAGTTCGAACCAACTGAAAGTTAAATTTCACTCTGACTCGTGTAATTGAACAAAATTTAAGTGCGTGATAGTTTTTACAGACTAGGCAAGTACCTGAGAGGGAAGTGAAAGCAAATATCCTAGTTCAGTGAGAATTAAATACCTTGGCTATTTTGCACAAGGCAGTGCTGGGACTGGCAGGAGGGCCTGGAATTTCTGACTTTCAGTCCCAAGGTCAGGCAGTTTGCTCCTTTGGATGGACTCTCCTGCTGAGTAGATGTTTGGTTTGTATTTCATTGCATTGACTTACATGTGGTGATTTTGCACTTGATTGTAATTATATCTGATGATCTTTGCGTACAAATGCTTCAAGAACTGGAGACGGGAAAAATGAAAGGCACGATTTCACTGTGTGCTATCATATATTAGGGTTGTTAAAGGAGTTGTGAAAAGCAAAACCAGGGAGGATTTCTGTCCTGAGGATTCTTACTAGAAATGTAAATACTGGCGCATCTTTCAGTATAACAAGCAGATCGACATAGATGTGAAGAGCTTTGTTTAAAAGTCTTCCAGGATGACTTGGATGCACACAGAGTACAGGTCCTTTGCTTCTCTCACTATACCGTAAACCGCAGGTCTGAATGGGTTCTTCTGAAACAGAGTCGTTGGTAACTTTTAGTTTTATTTTTAAAGAAAAAGGTATCTCTTTGCTGTGAAGGTCTACAGGGAGTAGTATTGCCAGAAAACAAAGTCCTCAGGACTCAGGAGATCCAGGTAGGTCTTTGTCAGCTCCTGCCCTTGGCCTTAGGAAGGTCAGTTCATTTTTCTGCAGCTCAGCTTTCCAGTCTGTAAAACAGGTTCTAACAATCTAGGGCATTGGGAAGTCAACATTTTGTTGATATGTAAATCTACTGATAACGACCACTGCCTAAAAACACTATATTATTATTCACTAGTACAAGGGAATTAAAACTTCCCTGGTGATAAAAATTGTAGAATGCACTTATATTATGAGAAAGTAGGAATATAATTGAGGTCTGGTATAAACAGAGGTGCCAGCATATGAGTTGCTCTGATATTGATCAATAACCATCTTTCACTGTAATTGTTCCAGTTTGTTTACTGCTGTGTATGTGAGTTATTGATCTTCTCTTTCTAGCTTCTTTGTATTCTTCAAGTTTCTAATTCATTCTTGCTTTTTT
Organism: Limosa lapponica baueri; assembly: GCA_002844005.1. NCBI lineage: Eukaryota > Metazoa > Chordata > Aves > Charadriiformes > Scolopacidae > Limosa > Limosa lapponica. The sequence continues at coordinate 200,587 of KZ506420.1, forward strand.
CTCTTAGAGATTTTAAATAAAAGCTTGAAAAGGATTATCAAACTGAGCCTTGAGAAGAGATTGCTTAAAGCCAGCATTCACCCCCTGCAAAAAAAAAAAAAAAAAAAATAAAAAAAATCAATAGTCCTGATGACCATTCCAGCTTATCAGTGAGCTGTCTGCTAAGGACAGCAAATTAGAATAATTTATGTCCTGTGGTGAGACACAGGACACAGATGGAGCACAACTGCTCAGCATTGCTCAGGATCAGTTCTCTGTATACACTGTCTCTCTTCATGATGCAGTGGGGCTGATCCTCAGAGATCTTTGTATTTCAACAGGGCTTATCTCTTGTCCAGGCTTTCAATGAAGATACAGAATGTCTAAAACACTCAACCCAGGGCTCTCTTTGAAACCTGAATGCTGGGACATGTGCAGCAGTAGTGTTTTTAAAACCCAGGCAATTCCTCCAGGTGTTTGATAGTGAGCTGAATTTGGGGGCACTGTTCATTTTAAGCTGACAGGGAGCAGGGACACCTGCTTCTGCCTAACACCTTCGCTCATTTTTGTGTGGAGAGGGGAAAGCAATGTCCATTCATGTGCCCAGGTTTCACTTTACATTTTATGAAATAACACCCACACCTGAAATTCTACCCAAAATACCTTTTGTTGCCACTGTAGGTTCTGAAGCATTGCAATAACCTGATAACCTGATATGCTTCTTAATGGGTGGGAAGACACTTTTTTTCTCTAGCTTCAGTTTGCAAATGATCTGGAGGGGGAACCTGGGGATGGTATAGTCCATTAGTTCAGTGTCAAAGTTATTGTGGCATGGCTAATGTAGCATACTCACATTTAAAAGTAGCAGATATGCTCAGCCTAATCAGCTGCTGTGCTGCCACCAGAATATTCAGAAATATCTTGGAATCAGGTGACTTACTCAATTTTTGAAACTCCCTGAGAGTATTTTTCTTATTTGTAACAATATTCACATAAACAAAGCTTTACTGCAAGGGAACAATCACGCTCTGTAGTTTCACATCACGAGGTATTTTAATGTCTTTGCATGAAATGAGTTTACTCCTCTCTGAAGAACTCAGTTTCTATGCTTCTTTTCACTCAGACCTCATTTCAGTGGAGTATATTCTTCTTATTGAGTATGCCACTCACAGCTTCTGCGCTGGGTTTGACGTTCCCTTGCAGTCTTGGTGCCTTCTCAAGCTTCAGCAACTCCAGCAGCATCTCTTAGCGGATAGACAGCCAGCATCAAGGGCAACACCTGGGGCTACATTTTCTTTTGTCTTAGATCTGGTGCAATCTACAAGTGACACCGATCTTTCCCATAACTCAACTTAAGAAATATCTGACGTCATTATGTTTTTGACATGCTATCTGGCAGTATCTTTTGATTGTTGAATTTGAATGGAAAGCAGTGCCCTATCAGTGACACAGAAACTTTCCTATTCTCACACCTCCCTTCTTGCCTCAGCTGCATCCCTCAGGTTTATTTTGTGCCTTCCTGCCTTGTTTCCCTGCCTTCTTTGCAGGCTGCTGCTTTAGCTGTCCCTTGGCTCCTTTCTTTGGCATTGTCCAGGATCACCTTCCTTTGAGGAAGGAGAATAATGCAGGGAAGCACAGTATCCACGCGACTAGTAAGGCTCTATAAAAGCAGATTTAAATTGAGATCCCTTGCATACACTGTGTGTTGATGTGTGCTAGCTTCATGCTAGATAAGGGAAAGGAGAGGAACGAGACACGGGGAGAAAGTGGGCTATCTGGTCCCATACCCTGTGGTTTCAGGGCAGCTGCTTGAACCTGATTTGTGAACAATTTCTTTGGCATATGTGAGTGACAATGCTCTAGAAAGCAGAACACCTATTTAGATACCCAAAAGAGGATTTAGGGGTCTTAAGTTTTTAACAAGCTTGCTGATCAAATGATGAATATCTCCATCATGAACTTTTTGCATTCATCATCATAACTTTATCAAGACCTGATAGCAGTAGCTTTAAGAGGGGCTTTTCTTCTCCTTTCCCCACTTTCATCCCTATCAGCAGGTATTAAAATGGCTTGTTTCCAGATTAAAAAAAAAAAAAAAAGTCATATAAAATATCTGTGGTTTTCTAAATGGCTTGCACATCTCATTAACTTAATATTTTTTCCATTGGTCACTTTGGATTTATGACTTTCCAACCATAATTTTTTTAATTTAATTTTGACCTGGCATTACCCTAAAATTAAATTCTGATCTACCCTCCACCTAAAGTGGTCTGGGGAGGAAGCCATTTTGCATTACATTATCATCCTATCAAATTTAACTAATTTAAAGGTGACATGAATAAAATATTCATTAAAAGTACAGTAACCGTTTGTCTGTGAACTTTAGCGATGTCCCCATTAACTTTCAGTTGACTCTCAGTAGAAAATAGCAACCTCTCTTTCTAAGCCTTTCTGGAACAACTTTGATTTACCTGAAGAACATAGCCTGTCATCTTGCTCTCTTACTCATTATCTGTTAAACTTCCTTTTTATTGCCTGTGGGCTAAAATACTTCCCCTCATAGTAGTCTGAAGTACTGATGCACTGGACATATTAAAGCAAAAAGATACTATGACAATGTTGAGCTTCTTTTAACAACATAAAGAAAAGTATTCATGGGGGAATTCAGCAGCTGTTTGGGGGATGAAATGTTTTCTGTTTAGTTAAGCAACTTCTCACTGGTTGCATTACATCATTCTTGTGTGCTTCCTCACTCTCAACATTCAGTGAGTCTCATTAGAAGATTACTGAAAATCATGACTTCATCAGTTCTCAGACCAAGCTGTCTGTTTTCTTACCCTTGAGTTCAATAGGAGCAGAATTCTGTTAAATCTGAGGGTCTACATTTTTTTATTAATATTATTTTTTAATTTTTCTTTTAATTCTAAAAATTGATGAGAAGGAGACAGCCTTTTAGTCCATGTTGAAGGTTTTTGTTTTGATCTGTGTCTCAGTGAGCAGTGACTCTCTTGAGTTTAGGAGCCTCTTCTTGCAGGAGCTGTGCCTGCATTGTGACTCTGAATTTACCTTCTGTGAAGAACAGAACTCCTTTCAACTCATATTACTTACTGCTGATGATAAAGCAGTGTCTCATATTAAAGAAGATAATTGCAAAAATTTGAGGTGATTTAGCCTAAATTAATAAATAAACACTACCAAATAAGTTGTGTTTTTTCCTTAGAACAGGAGTGATTAAAAAATGAATTTGTAATCTGTCATATTTGCAGATTGTTTGAAGAAACAATCTTTTAGGTGCACTCAAGGATATTTTCCTTAAACAGGAGTTACTACTGTTGTAAAATGATGATCTATGACCTTTGAAATATAATTCCTTTATAATTGAGGGAGAGAAAATTCAATATTATGACCAAGTCATATACATATATGTAGCTCCATGACAGGTTCTTGTATTTGGTTCTGCACTAAGGAATTCAGCCAAGCTGGAATATTTTGCAGCTGTAATCAGAAAAGTACTGCATGCTGGGCTGGATTCTGAGATGTTGTAAATGGGGATAGTTCAGTCATCGATGGAGCTGTGCTGATTTGTCCTGTGTAAAAATCCAGCACAGTCTTTATAGTACAATACAGAAAGAGGATATTCCTTTTGAGTTTTTTGGGTTTTTGTTTGGTTTTTTTTTTTTTTAAATTGTAGCTGGAAATATCTCATACACTAGTTTATATTAAATAATAAACAAACAAAAATTCTGTTGGGCATTTTAAACTTGGTTTGTGGCTCATCTGAAACACTGGACACTTAGAAATGCTCTATTCTCAAGTTACAGGTGCAGTGTTATAATGGTGTGACGGAATCATAAATATCTCTTCTGAACACTCCGTTTTTGCCTTATTGATTGTGAAATGATGGGATAATTTCAGGGGCTTTTATCCTTAGAGATTGTCAGATAAAGGATTTTCCTTCTTTCCAAAGTTAATAACCAAAATCAGCTGATGCCACTGGGGTGGGAATGTGGTCCGTATTACAAATACTTTTCGTTCTTCTTCCCCTTTAAAGTGTGAGTACTCTGGATTACTTTTAACTGAAATTAAACATTTCTTTCTTTTTCAGATCTTACCACTTAAAGATTTTAAGATTTATAAAACCTTGAATTACCTTAAAAAGTAATTTTAAAAATCTGTTTATCTGTATGTGTAATTTGAACAAAAATAACAATAAGTTAATAACACCAGAAATGCTTCTTCACAGTGTCCAAGCTTGAATTCTTACAACTCTCCAGCTGATATCAATGGAACAGATTCTTACCTCTGTTCCCGTAAGAGAAATTGGGGTAGTCCTAAGGAAGTCCTAATGTTTTGATTCAGCATAGCTGAGTTTAGAAGCAGGCCCAGCTACCTCCTTAATATGCCTGAACAATGGGTAGAGTATTGAATGAAAGAACGTGGTGTGATGGGTGATACGTATGTGATGGATGGATATCTAGGTGATGGATTTTAATTGCATTGATGCTTTCAGTGTAGGAATAGAACTCACACATTACTAAGAAAGAAACCGGCCTTATTTGATATTTCTCATGTACTTGTGGTTATAGATAAATTGCATATTTGTACTATCATGGTATCACTTAATGCATTCAGCCAGGCTCGTATGCACAAGTCCTTGAGTGTCTTGCTGAGGATGCACTTTGGTTTGGATACATGGTGCTTACCTCCTCAGTTTGCACAGGAGATAAGGAGGGAATCTCCTTGGGCAGGAGTCACAGGGTGAACATCAGTGGCAGGAACCTTCAACTCCTAAGAGCCAAATACCAAAGCCTTTGTATCGCTTTTGTATCTTTGTTGGGTGGTGGAGGCCTGGGCTTACCAGATTCTTTTACAGACTTGCCAGAAGCTCTATGATCAGTTTAGTGATTTACACAAGCCTCACCCAAAGTCAGAGATCTCTCATATTAAAAAGAACCACAAAACCCAAAAAAACCCCTCCAACATCCTGGCATGAATTTAATACCTTTGCAGGTTTGGGTCAATTTTTAAGGAGTCCAGTGAGTACACAAAAATAAAAATTAAAGTTAGGTAACATTCACTCAAGTCAATGCAATGTTAATGAATTTAGAAGATACATAGCTTGAAAATTTCCTTAGGGTCAGCCAGGCAAACTCTGCCAATATATGCCAAAGAGTTAACAAAAGGTACAGTAGCAATTACAGCAGGACTCTGAGAGGAGTGAAATTTTTTTGTACTAACTTTTGTTTTCTGTATCTTTCTTGAATAAAAATATAAAACACAGGAAATGAATATTTTTCATGCTATGGCAGCAAGAATTTATGGATCCAATAATTTCTCAGATGCTACTTGAAAAATGTTTCTTTATCCAAAGGTTAACTCTTTTAGGAGTACAAACCTCTAAATTTTCTCACTTGCTCTATTAGTTGGTACAACTAGATTCGCCAGGGTTATAAATCTATCCGTTTTCTAGTCTATAACAGAATAATCCCTGAAATCTCATAGATATAAATGGAATTGCTAATTTTCAATAAATCTGCAGTAACAGGTAATAGTGTCATGGTCCCCAGTTCCAATCATTTTTGCAATAATAAATGAGACTATAGAAGACTCACTTTCGGCCATAAAATTTACTGTTCAGGGCACAGATTTTAACCCCCAAAGTACTTAACCAATTCCCCTCTCTTTGTTGTTGTCACTGTTGCACCACAGCATCTATTCCTGATGTAAGATCAGGGCCATTTTGGACCACAATTGTTATTTATAGGCTGTTTTGGGGGGGAAACGGAGAGTGTTTTTCCAATGTATATTTTCAGCCTGACAGTATTCAGTCCAGAGGGGCAAGTTCAGGCTATTTGTAAGAGCCCAGGGATAGATGCAATTCACCTGAGTTCCCCTCCTCCCCAGCCCCAAGCCTGAAATCTGACTTTGAGGTTAGAGAAGAGTCTCATGAATGCCACCGGCCCCACCATGCCAGAGAAAACTGGCTCTGCTGTCCATGGAGGCTTAGAGAGCTTATGCTCAGGTGCCTGCTGCTAAGGGCTCATGGGGCTCCCTGATTCTCTTAAATGCTCCTAAAATGAGGCACAGCTGCCTCATTTTGCTGACATTTCTGGCATTCCAATCTGAAAAACTCCCTGGCTTTTTTGGGGTGCTACAGGTAAAGGCTGGGTTGACTTTGGAAGCATCAAACTTTGTAGACAAATCAGCCTGGTTCAGCACAATCTAAGAGTGCACAATCCAAAGCTGTATCTTACAAGGATTTGAATGCTGGATTTAATAATAACTTTAAGTCACCGGCCTGCTCACAGTCATGAAATTCACTAAATACCTTCATAGTTTATACAATCAAATACATGCATACATCTTTACAGAAACAAGGCCCAAAAGGGAATGGCTGGGAATGAATATAAGGGCCTGGAGAGCTGTAGCTACTTGTCCAAGATGTTAAAAATGGCTCCAAGAGTAGAATACACATCTCTGGAATCCCAGTTCAGGGATCTGCCAACACGGCTTGGGCTTTCAGTGCCAGCAAAATAACACTGAAAAATATTAAATATGTTAGAAACGTGCTGAAAGAAAAAAGTTATATTAACAAAAGATGTCTCTTTGAGCTGTATCGATTTTCAGCTCTGGGTGGAAGAAACTCTCTAGACAGACATTTAAACATATTATTGTCTTCTATTTACTCAGCAGATATACCTAACACTCTTTATGAGATGAGTTCAGGAGGGAAGAAGTCAATTAAAATCTGAATCTCATGCAGTTATAGAAGATGAAAATAACCCCATATTTGTTACATTGAGCTTTAATGCTAACACCCAAACCACAAGAGCATCTGAACCTAGCTTTAAATCTTCAACATCACGTGCTTTCCCTCCCTGCACGTGTTCTGTGAACTGGTTTAAGCTTAACAAAGTGCATAAGAAAATTTCTTTTAGTTAAGACACGTTATGAAGCTTATAGTTGTCCAGCAAGGGGTAACTGATCAATCAGGAGCCAGCTCATGAGCTGGTATCAGTCAGAAGAATGCCACTATGTTGGACAGGTCAAGATCTTACGCTATTTTTCTTAAGGACTTTTTGTCTGTCAGGGCTGAGATACGATGAGCGTATTGAAGAATGAGTTCTGCATCAAAGAAAAGCTTTTGCACAACAAACTTATGGGACCTTTCTGAGCTGTGTGACTTTGTGTAAGACCCTTTGTACCTCAGTTTCCCTATTTGTCAAGTGTAGACATGGGTACTGGCTTCTCTGTGACATACTTCGAGATCTGCAGACAAAAAGCTCCATGAAAACTGACAGAAATAAAAAGGCAATGACTATCCTAAAGAGGACCGTAGGCAATTCTTTTCACAATCATGTATTTTCAGCCTTCTGCCAGCTGGGATCTTATGCTTTATTCCAGAAAACAGTCTGGCAAAAGAATCAATGCCACTAACCTGTATGCCATCAAATACACGTCGTCCTGCCAGTACATTTTCACGAGCAATTGAAATACAAAATTTTTGCTTCATGAAGTGTTCTTTTGATCTACTCTTGCAGTAATTTTACCAAAGCTTTCTAATACCATTGAGCTTTTGCCAGGGTGCCTGAGATAATTGTTTGATCTTTCTGAGGTTTTTCTCTAAATGTTGACTTCTGTTCTTTTACATGCGACAGGCACAGGATTAAGTATTGGTAGTAGAGCGAATGATAAAAACATGTTTATTCTAGAGGTTAATGAGCAATAGAAAGGCCAGACCACATGTGCTGGTCCTTGCAACAGGATGGAGTGCTTCTAATTTTACTGTGCCTTTAGCTTCATTTGGTTATCTAGTAGTTTCATGGGCAACCATGTATCTTCATCCAAGAACACTTAGTTAGAAAGCATTTTAATTCATATAATAACATTTTACAAAAAAGGCACTGGAGATGCATGAAATAGATCTTGTGCTACATTGGTAGCACATATGGGAAATAGCATATAACATATACAAATGTAGGTTCTGAAGTGAAATGTTCAAGAAATGCCATTAGACTAAAGTCCCTTTCCTGTTAGTGAAGCCCCAGTGTCTTAACCGCAGGTTATCTATGGTGTATCTGGTGTCTGGATGTAAGCATCTTTGTACAAGGAGGAAACTGAGATATGATTAAGTGGTGGTAAGTCTTCCACTGAAATCGTCATAGGGGATATAGGACTTTTATACAAGAATTAGAAGAGAAGCAGGAATACAAGGGAAAAGAAACATTCTGTTATCTTCACCTCAAAATGCAGTAAATTATCTGTGCCAAAAACTATCCAGAAAATTAAAAGCCAGTCAAATGAAAGCCCAAATGATGCTAGTAGTAAAGGGGCTGTAAAGCATAGGCAGGTTCAGAAGGAATTTGAAGATGGAACAGTCAGAAGTAAGTAAAAAGTAAAACAAATATTCTGTTAAGAGTTTTAGAAATAGGAAGTAAATGAGAAAATGGCTGAGTTTAAAAGAGAAAGGAAAATAATCAGTAGCAAAAAAGGAGAAGTTAAAGAAAATTACATTGAAGATACAGCAAATTTCTCCATTTCAGCCTTGGCTGCAGAGCCTAGTGTGAAGCAGTGGCCTCAGGACTGCTGTGCTGGTTAACACGGAGGGGTGCTATCCGAGGCGTTGCAGGGGAAGGTGCTGGAGGAGGGTGTTAGAGGAAGCAGCATGACGTTGCCAGGCATAGAGGATATTTAGTCAAGAGTCTGGAAGGAATTTGGGAATGCAGTAGCTGAGTCAATGTTGCATTTTACAGACTCATTACAACTAGTAAATATTTCAGAAAGTGGAGGATAACATCTGTCTCATATTCCAGCCAGTCACTTTTCAGTACTTCACGCTTTGTTTGAAATGGTAATCCAAGCTGGAATGTAGATGAGTCTTGGGTAATTCTTTCCAGGAGGAACAAACCAGCCCACCTTCTGGAAACACAGGCTGGTGTCAGTGCTGCCACTAAGGGTCTTTTAAGAAACTGTATCTGAACTTGCTTTTGGAAAACTTTTTTTGCAGTGCGCCTGTATAGCACTGAAATAAGCGTGATAACTGATCTCCTCGTTCATACTCCATGCCATATCTGCAGCTTCTGCATGGATAATATATGTAATGAGATTTTGGTTTGTTTTGTTATTATGTTCTTCAAGTAATAGTGTGTGGCTTGTAAGATTTTGTGTACTTTGTTGTCTATTTCTGTTTCTGAAAGAGAGGGCAAGTCTTTGTGGAAATAGGTAGGATTCCCATTACTTTTCTCATTATTTTGTGGATACACATAAAAAATTGCCCTGATTAATAGGCTGAAAATTTTAATAGAAGGATTTTCTGTCTAGCAGGCTTCCAAATCCTTCAGAACATCTTCTAGAAGCTGCTCCTTGAGATAATTTCATCAGTTTTTAAAAGAAAAAAAAAGGAAAAAGAAACAGATACAGATGTCTTTTCACCTTCTATACACCTGTTAAATAAACTTGTCATTTCTACAGCCAATTCAGGAAAGGAGTTATCAGATCCTTTCCTTGGAGACCTAAGTGTAACCCTGCAGGTCTCTGGGGTCAACCTCATACCTTCTCAGAAAAGCTCCCTGCACAATTTGATAGTCACGGCAGTCATTATCAACCAGCTTGGCATAGGCCTCTAGGGTTTTCCCATTGAGCAAGGTCTGAACTGTGCTGCCCATGCCTCCTCTCACCAATTATAAGTTCTGTACAGTTTTTTAAAAGACTGCAAAAACATATCAACATCATTCCCTTCCTTGTAATGAGGAAGCAATTTTACCTTATTATAACTGACTAAATATGCATGGGCTGACCCAGTAGGACCCTCATTCACCCTTATTCTTTCCCTCTGGAAATCATATTCCATTTTCATCGTTTCCATTTCAAATTTTTCTTCCTCCCCATCCTTTCTCTGCTCTCTCTCTTGATCCCATTCTTGTTCCATCTTTATCTTTCCCATGCTGAATTGTCACTCCTCACGCTCCTGCTCTCATTACAACTTCCTTTGTGTTTGATGCTCGCTCTTACCCGTTTGCAATTGCCTTCCTTTTTACCTTGTGCCTTTTTATCATCTGTAGTGGCTTAGCACCTATGCAGCATATTTGCTGCTCAGACTCCTGTGCATAGCTTCAATTAGTTGATAGGTGTCATTAATGCTGTCTCCTGCCTCCTCCCTGCTGCTTCAAGACGTTAAAGAACAAGCCACTGGTGGGAGAAAGCAGAGAGAGCTGGGTGTCCCCGATCACCCGTGATATATATCTGACTGTGCCCTTCAAGGAGAGTGCTTGTACTCAGTAGTACCCATTGCCCACTTAGCCCTGCCACCACGCTCCATCCTGTTTCCAAGGCCAGCCTGGGCACCTACTGTGTGTGTCCCCCAGCTCCTCAAATGTAGTTCCCACCTGAGTTGCCCTGAGAGCTCCCAGTGTGGACTTGAGTCCATTTCATGGGTTTGTGCATAGCTCTGGCTCTGTATGGAGACCACAGTCTGGACTGCAAGGAAATCTTTAGCTTTCTGAAAATCACTTTTCAGCCTTCTTAGTAGCATCTGTTAAGATTGTTTAGCAGAGCGTGTGGAAACCTACTTTCTTAGTGACAAAGCGCTGAACATTCTTCATGCCTATCATGCCCCAGGGCTTGGCATGAGAATGAGGTAGGTGATGCAGAATAAGACAAGGAGACTCTTAAATGCCTCAGAAAATCTATGCCCTGGAAAGCGCTCTAGGCCTTAATGTCAAAGATAAGAGAAAATCATGGTTTCATCAAACCTGTGAATCCCAGTGACCACTGGAGGTAACTCCCAGCTGGTCTCTGGTTGGTCTTGGATCATACATTTACAGAAATGAAAATAGCTTCAAGAGCTTTATCAGGGATAAACTGTTAGTTAAATCAGTTGAGTAACTGACCCAGATACCATCAAAGAGAAAGGGATGGATGGCTCCCAGAGCTAGCAAACGCTCTTAGACCACTAACATTCCCAACTGTGGCATAAACTCAATACCCACAGGTGATGACGGGAAATAAAGAACTGAAAGAAGTGAGGAGTGGGGTAGACAGGTTATAAAGCCTTAAAGTGAGATACTTCTCATACCCTGTGACAGGCTGATTGCATTTCAACCACTCCTGCCAGGTATTTGTCCAATCTGTGCGTTACTTTCCTATGGACAGAAGATTTTGTGTTTTGGTTGACTAAACTCTCTTTTTCTATATTTTATGCCCCATATGTGTATCTAAGGGTGCACAGGTATTGCTCCCCTGTTGACATTTGAAAAATAATGCTCTCATTTTGACGTTTGAAAAATATGACATGCAGTCAGTTTTTTACATGCAAGAAAGATCTCACATGATCTGTGACCTTTCTGCAAAAGTTGAGTAGCCCAACATACATTGGCTGTAGGTGTGGGAGACAGGAAAATGCAGCTGGAGGGTGCAGGCATCCAGATACCTCTGTAATGTGACTTCAGCCAAAGGTAGAGTGGGCACTCCCAGCTGGTGCTACAGATGTGCTGCACCGAGAGCGCAGCACTATATTTTCTACGTGGCTCCTTATGCAGAACCCCTGTTTTCAGCCTTCAACAAGGCATTGGACTGTGTGTGCATCTTGCTTGGAGGAGTTCAGGCTGAGAAAGGATCAACCTGGATATTTCCCTTTATTGATCTATGCTCAGGTTCACACGTGCAGGGTAATTCTTTCTGTGCAAGCAAGCTGAACTAATAGAGCCAGTGGAGTGAGCATCTCTTAACAGCTTCTTATTATCATCTGTCTCTTCTTCAGATGCATTCTGGTGTGCTACACATTTAGCTCTGTCTGTTGGAGAAGTACAAAGGTCAAATGAAGGTGAGAACACTTCATTCATAATTTTTATGAGTTATTCAGACCCACTGTATCATTACCCCTTGGAAACATATGTTTTCTGATAGCAGTTTAGAAAATATTCAGCACATCTCAACAATCTCTCATAAGTAATACAGATCAGCTGTCACACTTTGTCATGTGGCATCAGGTTGTGTAGTGCAGTGAATTCACTGTAGTGTGATATACTACAGCCATTCAAGATCCCATCCTGATAATTTCTGCATCTCTAAACATAGTGGTACATGATGTGTCTTGCTAGAAGTCAGAAGTATTTTAGTATATTCCCATTTGAGTTACAATTTAAAGGTTTTCAGAGAAAATACTTGGTCACCCCTCTACTACTAAATTAAATGTCTCTGATATGAGTATGTTAAATATAACTTTTGATTAAATAGGTACCTCAGAAGGCTTAATATTTTACCGGCCCTTGTCTTAGGCTGATAAAGGTGAACATTCTCAAAAATACCTTTTTCCCAGTGCTAGGGTAGCTGTACCTACTACATTCAGGTTGTTTGAAGTTGGAGTTTCTTTTAGGGAATCCCAGGGTCTGTGCTACCATAGCAGAAATGCATCTGTGTGTACCTCTTCACAGTTTAGTTGTGAGCCAGTGGAGGATGGGTAAGGCCTCATCATCATACTCTGGTCTCTGCAGAAGCATAGAGACTGAATTTCCCAGTAGGGTTTTGCTAGCTTTTCTCCAGGAGAGTGGGAACGCAGAGCAAGGTCTGGGTGCTTCCTCCTGCATTGCCCACCCATCCACAGACCTGAGTGGCACCTGGCCCCGAGCAGCCCGTTGGCCTAATTTGAGAGTGTTTCTACTTTGCCTGATGCCTTTTCCTCAGAGGAGACAGGGACCAGTTACCTTCATTAGGGAACACAGCCTTTGCCTGCCTTGCAAAAGGCTGGCAGGTTGCTGCTTAATGTCGCTGCCATCTCTGCTTAACGGTGAGGATAGGGGTGGGCATGTGCGGGGAGAGGAATGACTTCAAAATGGAGAGCCAGTCCTGACAGCTGGTAACTTGAACTGTGGATTCATTTTAGACATCATTTGGAGAAATTATGTTAATTATAACCTTTTAAAACAATCCTAAGGATAGAAGGCAGGAGAAAATCAGACTGGACCAGGCTGCCTCCACCTTTGGTGAGCAGTTGCCGCTCATGTTTGTGGTGCTGCGATGCGAGCAATGAGGACAATGATTCTGCCAAGCAGTGCTCTCTGTTTTGTGATTTTTTTACCGAAGAAATTGCCCATAACTATGTGTAAATTTATTCATTTCCCAGGGAAGATTTTCAGTGTGGTGTTTCGCAGCAGTTGGACAGAGACCTTAACTAATGTTCTTTGAATTTCAGCTTGCAGGTAATTGGTGGGGTATCTGATTCAGGCAGATCTTGGTGGAATTATGTTCACTTGCAATACTTGTGTGTCTGGATCAGAGTCGAGCCACTGAGAGAGGAATCTCTTTAAAATTATGTCTAACCCAGACTATTATGCAAGATTATTAACATCTTGGCTACCAGTAAAGTTAGACTGGATGGGGCTCATAAAGCCTGCATTCACAGCAGCTATCTCCATGGGTACATTGCCACTCAGTTTGTTGGGCAAAATCAAGCCTTCGTAATCCCAAGTCCTAAATCACATATTTTAACTCTGGTTTCCTAAAACAAATCTACATGTTGAATAGGGCCCCAATACCTCTTCAGTGGTGTGTCTAACAAGTCACAAACAGCCCCGAGTGTTTCCCCGCAGTTGGGCATTCACTGTAGCATGGGTGTGCTGAAGGAAACACTTGCTATTTTTTTGCTCCTGCTGTGCGTACATTAGAGGGCCATGCCTAGAGGTGAAGTTTTGCAGACTTGCAAGAAAATCCACCTTTATCCTAGCAATCACCATGATGAAGAAGAAATGAAATTGTGAGAGTTTACTGCCTCATTTAAAAACATCTGTTTGGCAAGAAAAGTTTTATTATGGTTGCGTGAGCTGACAAAAGCTTAAAGGACAGGGCTTTGCAGCTTCATCGTGCTGTGCTCCACGCTGAGTGTACCGATCATCTGCTCCACTTGCAGACTGAACAGGTGGGAGAGTGGCGATACCACATTTTTTTGGAATGGCCCAATGGCTTTTCTTGTGTTTCTTGCTAATTGCACCCTCTCAAATGCTGCAAAACTAGAAGACTAGAGGCTCTTCCCTCTGTTGCCCCATAAGGCTGGCCTTAAACATAATTCTTTTTGCATCTCTATGCTGTGCTGTGCCAACTCTGTGGGGCCCCACACATGCAAAGGTGCTTTGCTTTATGATGAACAGATTTCAGAATCTCAGCAACCTCTTGGCTTCCCAGTCTCCTGCTGAATGTTACGAGATTTGCAGAGCATTGAGCCAACATATAAGGTGCCATTATGGATTCTGAAGCGAGAAGAAAACGATTCTAAGCCATCTATTCAAATGCTTAACTGCATCTGCTTTTCTACTACCACCTCATCAGTAGCAATTTGGAAACTGTAACCACAAAACAACTAGCAGGCCAAGTATGTAACCAGCATATCCAAATGATCTCAAACCCCTGGTTTCTATAGATTCTAATAGCCTAATAAATGGATTTTTGGTGGTGAGCTAAGTACAGTCATATATAATTGCAGTTATTCTCACATTAAGCTGCAGGGAAGTGGCAAACCCAATTAGATTAAATCCTACCATGTCTCCTTGGGATTTGCGGTAGACATTTAAGCAGAGAGACGTGTCACTTCCTCAGAGCAATTTGCTTGTACCTGTCTGCTTAGATTTATTGTGATTTGTCCTTGTTTTTGTGTATGTTTATTTGCAGAAGCCAGCTCCAGATGCAAAAGACATCACTGTAGCTTTGGAACATTATTTTTAATTAGCTGGGTTCAGTTTCTAGTAACATGCTTGAATTGCTTCTGGGCTACTAATGGAGTGTGGAAAATAAATATTGTTGCTCTCGGATATTTTTTTTTTCTGGTTATAGAAAGCTTCCCATGCTTTGGCATGGAGGCTTTATTTGCCAGGAGTCTCACAACACGGGGCAGCCAGTCCGGAGACAAAGTTGCAACAGAGTTTTCGTCTTAAGCCTGTTTTGTTCTCCTGCCTAAAACCCTCATAGAAATCACAAGTATTCTGGAAAATATACAGTAACTGCAGGGAAAAGATGAATTTATGTTTGCTTCTTTCCGAATTTGAACTGAATTGGACAAAGTTTACCTGAATTGGCACCTGGCAGAAGCAGGGCACAATGCAGAAAATGAAATGTGGTCTCTAATCCCAAGAAAGAGGATTTACTTCTCTCTGCCAAGTGTAGTTTATGTATTCTCCTATACATCTGTATGAAGAAAAAGCAAAACCTTTTATTCTCCTTTGTATTCTGTGCTTGCGTAAGAAATTGTACAAGGAGATACAGTAAAGGGCTGAGGATGGGATATGCAGACAATTGCTTATTTACTTTGCAGGAAAACATCACTCAAAAAGTACTACCAGGCTACGACATACCATACAGGACACATTTCTTCTTTCAAAGGAAGAGAACAATGCAGATTGACAACAAAGACCAGAGTTCAAAGATTCTACAAGGCAAGGGCTGCCTACTACTGACAAATTATATCGTTAAATTCAAAGTGAGCGAGCCTAAAGCCCTGCAGTACTGGAAGCACTGGGTTTAGGATAATTCTTGTTGTAAATAGCCTTTTCTACAGGGAGTCTAATCTGTCTTCCTCTGCCCACTCTTTCTCCAGCCGAGGAAACACTTGTGGCACTGACTGCATGTCCATCCATCAGGCATTTATACTCAGGCTTTCCCCATGGGCAGTGATTTTGCTCAACCTGGGTACTGTCACTGGCATTATGCTAGGGAAGAGGGTGAAACGTTCCATTCAGACCACAGCAGACTTCACTGGACAGACTGAGTTTGCCTGGCAATTACCTGCGGTGATGGGTAATACCAAAACCCCAGGAAAGGTGGGAAGGAGCAGGATTTGCTCAAGCTGTGGGGCTGAAGCGTGAGAAAGCGGCACTTGCAAAGGCAGCCTGAGCTCGGCAGAGAGGAGGAATGGCAGTAGGGCTGCCATCTGCTGCTCGCAGGTTGAATAGCTGGGAATAAGGCTCAAGAAATATTTCCGAGTTTTGTTGCATTTGCATGGCTTTCGTATGTATGTGTGTATGTATATACATGGATGGCACATTGTATATGATGTATTTGGGGCAGTGCCTATCACAAAGGAATCTGAGGCACAAAATGGGTAAAGGCAGAAAGGAAGTTGTGGGACGAGAGCAGGTACCTCAAGACAAGAGGCAGCCCCAACCCAGCACTGTGGCTGAAGGAGCACGGAGTGGGGGATCTAGCAGTCCCACTTACATCCATGTGTGCCTTGTTGGTGCCATCAGAGCCACAGAACTGCGTCACTGCATTTGCAGTTCTGTGGCAGAAGAAACTTATCCGTGAAACTGTGGCCTACATCATGTGCCATGCAAGGAGATCTTATTTTTGGTTCTTGCCAGTACTTATGCTCCAGGCCAGTTGCCAGCTGCTCATGGCCATCTTTGCTATGAGGAGGCCAAAGAAAAGGATGTATCGTTTGGAGGACTTCCTCAGAGGATGAGTGACAGATTTGCTCCATGTCATTTGCACATTTCCGAAGGGTTCAAAACTAGTACATCCACAGGAAGCAGGTTCTGGTTTACTGGAGGTAAATGTGAACAGTTTTACCTCAGGGGAGGGATACCCCCACCTAACGTACAGTGCAAGCTGGTAAGTGTTTTAAATAAGAATCCACAGGGCCACATGCACTCATAGGGCAGCAGGCACTCCAGCAGCCAGGAGCACTCACAGGCACACTCTGGCAGGTTTCCCAGCATAAGCTCATGGTCCCAGCATGGCTTGGCTGAGACTTTGGGCTGGTGAGCTGCCCCATGGTGCTCATTGCAGCATGAGGGGGCTCTCATGAAGCTCATGGGAGCCAGGCATTGCTGAGATATAGACACATACTGAGGAATAACTTCCCACACAACTGTCAAAGATTGTCCCTGCAGGTATGTTAGTAGAAATTGGCTATGGATGATAACCTGGCCACAGCAAGAATACATAATTTTATAAATTTGTTTATTTTTAGTTGCACATTTATTGTAAATGTGTGATCCACATGAGAACCCACATGAGAACTGGAAAGACTTTCCTTTGACTTCAGTAGGACTGGCAAAGAGGAATCCATTTTTAAGATTAGAAAGGACCATGTGACTATTCCTGCAGGAATCAAACCAAAGCCAGTAATCTGAATCAGATTCATAAGAGATTTGCAATGCCCTATATATAATACCTGTTTGGATTCTTAACATCTCATCTCTAGTACTAATTTTTAAACACATATTCTAAGTATTTTCAGTCCTTGGCCCCGGAAGCTGTGGTGAACTTGAAACAAGAAAGCCATGCTATGAACACAAGTGATATGGACTGTATGGCAGTTACAGTCTTTTATAGAGGTTATACTGACAATTATCTGCAAGATTTGACAAATTACCCTTCTTTCTCTTTTTGTATGGTCATGTCAGCGGTTATTTAGATACCAATAAGGGCAAGACTGTGGGAACACAATTGCATTGCTATTTATATCTGTCTTGCAAACTACTGGGACCAACATGATGGCTTGGAAAACAAGTCAGAAGATATTTATTCAATAGTCTGTTCTATTGATTATTATCAAACAACAACTCATAATTTTGCACAGTGAGAATTTTATGACTGCAGTGATCTGAATGATGTCTCTGTGCTTTGAAATCAAGCTGCTTATTTAATTAAGTGTTTCTGGCTCTCTAGATTTAATAATTCTAATTAAATTATGATTATGACTTGCATTTGGATTATGCCCACAGTCTCAATTAAGACTATGAGAGGACCTCATAAGCACATGGAAGGACACATTGCCTTCCTTAAAGTGATTAGAATATAGGATTGGGAAGGACCTGTGGGGTCATCAAATCCAGTGTCCTGGATATTTCAGGGACGTTGCTGAATAAAGCAAAAAATGGCATTCTCATTTACCTCAAGAAATGACAGGTAGGAAGAGTGAAGTAAACAGTATCATAAAATGTGCTCCTTTCAGGCCAGCCACATGCATCCATTGATATTTCTATGTCCTCAGAAATATTTAAAGGAACATCTAAAGTACAAGAGCATTCTGATTTGTTTTTTCCCAAACAGTGCTGAGCACAAGCACCTTCTCTTGCCTTATGGCTGCTTACTATCTGTGAGAAGACATGTGGCTGCCTCAGTGAAGAGCTAAGCATTCCATTTTAGACATCTGCTTTCAAAATTGCTGTATGATCACAAGCATTATTTTTAAATATGTTATGGAAACTGTTGCTAGCTGTGTTTTGAGAATCGACCATGACTGAGAAACTGGTGTCTTTGAGTAACAATTATCAGCTGCTATCCCACTCTGGCCAGGCAGATGTTGGTTTTTAAACCCGTATACATCTGTTCTTCATACTAAGATAATCACTGTTGTTTTTATGTTAATAGCTTTGCCTCCAGGAAGCTAGTTGGGGAAGCTTCTCCAGAGACTGAGAGATGTCACTCTACTGAGTGCACAGGCAGACTGAACTTGTGGGAGATAGGAACAGAATGTTCAAAAGGGAAAACCAGGTAAGATAAAGGTTATTGTTTGAATTGCTGGGGAGAGAGAAAAATCTTTTCTGGAGGTGATTCCACAACTATGAGCTGAAGTTGTAGAAACTTTGGATGGAAAATAGCAATGTTTGGACAATGCAAATACAAATACCAATTGGATATCATGGAACACTGAACGTATTTGTTTTTTCATAGCCACCAGTGAGTAAAACACACTTGACATTTCCAGTCATACCACTTCAGAGTGTTGCAACTAGAAATCCATTATTTTTCTTACTCTGAGAGGGCCACATGCTTTGTCTAAGATCCTATTGTCCTTCTTGACTCTACACAGAAGATGGGAATGTGTGCTAATGGTTAGAAGGAGTGGGATGACTTGTCCATAAGAAAGCAGCAGCAGAACTGAACATCATAAACTGTCTCCTGTCATTAGAAATGTGGGTAGAAATGTGACTGTCAGTCAGGTGTGAATATCTGACTAGTTCAAAACAGATAACTCATCAAATCTAGTTTCTTTTCACAAACTTGTTCTTTAACGGAATAAAGGAACAATTTCTTTTTCTAGGCCCTTGCTTCAGCCAGTCACTTGAAAAATAGCAACATTAGTGCAGTGGAGAGGAGGTCAAGAGCTGTGTTTGATCAATGCACTGTTATGTATTGTTGTGTATCGATCCATCCTCAAACACCTTACCTTGTCAAATGCCTTTTGAAGAGTGGAGACAAAAGAGATCCCCGTGCCTGGCTCCATGGGAAGGACCTCAGGTCGTACGCCATGGCCCAGTGCTGTCCTTGGAGAGTTGCACGTTCACTGGGTCAACATCTCTCAATGAATCACAGCAGACCTTAAGATTAGTGATGTCAGAGGTTGCTGAACCCCTCAAGTCCTTTAGCAGAGGAGTGTTTTTCTGTAGCAATCACTAGGGACACTTCTTCAGCCACCAAAATCAGAAGGATCTCTGTTCCTGGCTAGTTATGTATATTGAGTGGCTGTGGCAAAGAAACTCTGCAGCATTGTACAGTATGTCCTATTTTTATATTTTTGATCACCTTTCTTCCTGAAAATGAAGATCAGCGCAGCTATTACTATTACTAAGAATGAGGACTATTACTGATCAAGGCTTCTTTCCAATATGAACAATGTCTGGTTGAAATTACAGCAATTTTACCAGCCACAAGAAAGCTTTACTCGTCATTTGGGCAACCTGTTCTAGGTGGCTCTGCTTGAGCAGGAGGATTGGACAAAATGACCTCCAGAGGTGCATTCCAACCTCAATCGCTCTGTGATTCTGTGATCTCCATCATCTCCACTGGACTTCGAATGAAGTCCTAGTAGACCAGTCAATAAAGAGTTTATCCTCTGATCCCTCTGATTTTCTTGGCTAAAAAGCAGAGCTATCCTCTGCAAAGCTGCACCAAAAACTGTGTCTTATCATTGCAAAAAATAATTCTCTTATTAAGTCTCAAGGACTAATCACAGTTCAGACTACTCTAGTTCCTTTGGGAGTTTGTGGTGATGATGGTGATGCTAACACAACAGTGTTCAGGATTTTGTGCTTCCAAATGCAAACTCCTTTTCCATTTAGAAGGAAGAGGAGTCTGTGTTTGTGACTCTGGTGGTCACACCTAATGCAGAAACAGTAAGACACATGTGGCCTTATGAAACTGCATTCCTGCATTTGTTAGATGGTGAGTTAATCTTTTTCCTAGTATTTTTTGTCCTAGGTTATTCTACATATTTGCGTGTTTGACACTGCTGTCTTAAATTACCTCCCAAGTTGTATCTCCACAGGCTTGGTTTGCAGTTCTGCAGTTCTGCATTAATTCAGACACGGCAGCTTTCAGTGTTTTGGAATCTTTTTGCACGTCAAAATATGAAACAAAATACTAGTTTGAGCACTCTGCACTAAGCCATTACCCTGTTTGAAGCTGACAGCATGTTCAAAGGAAATAATTTCCCCCATGGTACGAAAGATGGAATCTTTTCAAACTTTATGTCTGTCATTAAGTTCAGCAATACTTTTTTGATAGGTGTGTGAACTATAAGTGGTAAAGCTGATAAAAGCCATGCCAGCACTAAGAAGAAAAATCAGATGTAGGGGTAGAGATTTGAAGATGCCATCTAGAAATATAGCTAGGCAATGTTTGACCCTTGGTTATTTTGCATATGGAACTTATCTTTTTATGCTCTAACTCTGCAGAGGTATGCTGGAGAGAGAGGGAAGCTGATGGTCATGACAGATGACCCCTAGAGCTCTGACTGATGAGGTTGTTCTTTAAAGGGAGAACAGATTTTTCCAAGTGCTTTCCCGAGATAAGCCTTTAATGACAGTGCTGGGAACTGTCTGGTACGAAGACCACACAAATCTTTCTTACAACCTGCTGTTTGCCAGATTTTTATGGCTGGTTATGTAGTACCTTTGCCAAAGGATTGCTTAAGATCCTGAAGTGTATAAAGCAGATGCCTGGACACACATTGTATAATTTAGGAATTTTATGTTGCCACTTGTGTACTTATTGATACCGCTAAGGAATTTTAACATCTAAAGAGAATGAGTTGATTATGTTATGAAACTTCATTTTATGAACTTATTTCAATCATGAGATTACTATTCAGGATTCCTACACGGTGAAGACAGGAATATTTATTTTATGCTTTTTGTATATATAGGTGAATTCTTGGTTTGAATAAAAACAGCTGCAAGACTGGCATCAACACATACATACCTATTTCACCTACCTACTGTGCCAAATTATTTATAGTATTTTTTTGTGAAGGTGCGGGAAACAAGCAGGTCTCACTGCCAGCACACCTGTACCCTGTGCTTGTTTACTCTCCCTAGTATACCATTTTCCCCCTCACTCTCCTGGTGTGCTTTCAGTAGCTCCTTTAGTATGTACTTTGGCAAAGCTTCCTCGTCCTCCCCTTGGTTTTCTGTGGAAGTTTGTATAAATTGGGTTTTTTCACTTGTTTCCCTCCTCTGCTTCTTCTGTATCTATGATCATACTCTGGAAAGTCTGTGCTGATATATCTCAGATACAGCCTTCAGTCTCCATCCACATGTCTAAAACACATTTGTTTCTTAAAATTTCTTATCCCCAGTTCTTCTGCAGTCTTCCCTCTGACCCAAACACATGGGGTTTCTCTCAGCTGGTACTGATCCTGTCTCCAAGCCCGTCACTTGGATCATTTCATTTGATTTTACGTTTCCTCTGCAAACTTATTTTCTCATGTCAAACATAAAGCCCTTGTTTCAAGCACCATCACTCTTCTTTGAATCTTGTTCTTCATTACTAAAAGATTGGCTGCCACTGCAAAGCCCGGTTATGCTCCTAAATACTTCATGCTTTTTTTTCACCCTGTTACTTATTCCAAAAAGAATTTGTATATATTCTACTTGTTATATCAGCATAGTTCATGTGTATATTTATACAGTTCATAGTATATGTATATAATATGTACTTGTTATATCAGCACAATTAATGTATGGCACAATAGCATCGTATATATACAGCTGAGAAATGCTTTCTCCATAAAAGCTGCCTGAGATCTTTTTAACATACGTGTAATGACCAGCAACATTTGGAGATTTTCTGCAGACTGAGTGTAGAAAAACTCCAGAGACTGCCATACACATCCATGGGGACAATTTCCTGTGATTATCATTAGCTGTGGACTAAGATTTGTCTCTTGTGATGTCATGTTTGAGATCATTCACTATCTTCTGTAAATTACTGACTGCTTTTATTATTATAGCAACCAGAGACCACTAGGGGACTCTGTTTTCCATCATATGAAGTAATACTCTGTAATCAGTTTTTGCTGCTCAGTATTTTTTAGGCATATATTTTTACAAAGTATACAAATACACTCATTTACACAAATATACTCATTTACAGAGTAACCAAGTAAGCACTGGCCATTCAGCAATCAGACGTGCAGTCTGAATGGTGATGAAGCCCCTGTGGAAAATGTGGTCTGAGGTCTGCTTTCTTTAAAACAAAAATGATGTATGGGCAAATCTTTCCATCTCTCCATATGAATATTTGACAAAATATTACCATCCTGTCTTCAGTTCTCGCCTGCACAATTACATGTTTGGTTGTAGGCTTTCAAAATGCTCAACCAATGTAAACAGGAAGGTTTGAGAAACTTTCAAGGTTTAATGATTTTTAAAACCTTTCCCCTATCTTTTCCTATTGGACTCTTAAAGAAAACTTTCTCATCTTGAAAGTTGCACTAGTTTTGATCCTTTCCACAGAGATCCTAATCACTTTTCAAAATACAGGTATCCTTGCTGTAATTTTGAAGGAAAGGAGCAAAAATAAAGCAGATTACATCTCTGTGTTGCCTTTGGGCAGACAATCGAAATAATTGCGATTCAGAGCCATTATTTGCTTTTTTCAAAAACGTTTTTTACAAGAATAATAGAGATTCTTATGTCAATCACCATTACTGTTTGCCCAGCAGCTGGCTGGCCACTGCCCACCCAGCAATGAAAAATGTCTAACTAATTGCAGTCAAGTGAAAACTGCCAGAGGGTATCTGGCCCTCTGTTTGCTTTTCAGTTGCAACGCAGCCCAACAGAGGCAGCCGAAGCAACTTAGGCGTTCATGTAGGATTTGCAGTTCATCAGTGCAAAAGAATGAAGATAACTGGATGGAAAATAACCGAAGTGCCCCACGGGTTCATGAGTCTAACAGGGAGTGCTTGGAATTTGCTCAAGTGAGCGCAAGAAAAAAGCCCACGGAAAACCTCCTGCTAATGGGTGGTTTTATTTTATAATCAAATGACACATTGGAATGTAGTACTCTCAGGAACTTACTTTTTTAAAAAAAGCAGATACTTTGCATTTTAAGAACATTTCAGCATTGTCTACTTCATGCAAGTAGAGACCGTCTTCAAACAAAAAAAGGAGAATAGGATGGCAATAGCTGCTGCTTGCAGGAGGCACAAATGAGGCGTGTAGAGAAACTGTTCTTTTGTGGCTTTGATTATAGGTGATGCACTACTGTTTGCTTGCTTGTTTGTTTGGGGTTGCTTAGTCTTTTACCTATAGCCTACAATTTTGGAAAGCAATTCAAAAATTATTTCAGTAGGAGCAATTTTAATAGCTATTGATGCAGTGTTTTGATGTCTTTCAGAAAATCGGTCGGTTCTGAAGTCTGTGAAAAAGGGAAAAATTGTGAACTACTGAAACCTTTTTGTTGGATCTTTATGATTAGTAATTTTTTAGAAACTTTTCCTGAACTTATTGGAATTCTGTGATTAGTTGTGTTTTTGTATAGAAGAATGTCATAAGGGAAAAAACCAAACCAAACCCACCCACATCCCCCAAGATTAGGTTTTGAGTATTGAAAGCACTGAATTTGATGCTTTCTTTGGTTTTAGAGACAGAGTACAGGTATTATAGCCCATGCTACGTCATTTTCTATTGTGATTTCTTGGTAACAACTAGTGCTTACCCAATTTCTTCCACTTGAGAATCTTTTTTCATATTTTTCTGGACACATTGCATCTACTGCCTTTGAAGTCTGCAGTGAAATAGAAAATATTCTTTTCTTCTCTTACATTTCTGATCCCTGCTCTATTTAGCACAATATAAAGAATGCATAAAGGGGACCAGCAAAAGTATTTATATACAGCTTGCACAGATGTGCCAGTTAAGAATCAAAGCTCCAGGAAAGTGCTTGAAAAGCCCCTCAGTTGGCTGGGGCTGTGTGACCATAAGCAGTGATCGATTTACGCACCACCTGCTATTAGAAAGATGTCTGGGGAAGAGTTGAAATAAAGAATGTGATTGTGGCTAAAATCATGGCTAAAATCTGATACCACAAGTGGCTTCACTTGGTATGGTGCAGAGCACAGGCAAAGACTGTCCCTCACTGATGAATCTGCACTTTGAAAAATGGATTCTGGAGAACGTACTTTGCTTATGTGAAATAAAAGGCACAATGTGGGTTAGAAAGATCATATTCACTGTGTAGTTATCAGGCTTCTCCACTAAAGTCAGGTTTGTTTGTGACTGCTGTGAATACATAGTGAGAGATTAATATAGGATAAAAAATATACAGCCATGTAAAATGTTATGTATGGAGGAGTTTAGTTAATTAAAGCAATGGCCCAGTGAGGAGTTCTTCTTGCCAGTTGCGGAGTATCTGAAGATCTCTAATAGAGGCCAGAGGCTGCTGTAGGAGAGCAGCTTTTCATCTCCAAGTATCTCTCCCTGTACAAAATCCACCTTAGCAACAGCATGTTTTGGAAGTTCTTTTCTTGTTGCAAAAAAAAAAAGAAAGAAGAAGGCTTGTTTTGTATTGGGAATGTATTAAAAAAGTTTAAACATGATTTTGCTGCAAGTAGGCCTGACCATAGAGAATTACTCAAGCAGATTCATGCGGTGTGAATTATCCATCAAAACTGTCGTTGTTCCTAACACAAGTTTATGGTAAGAATTTTAGCTGCTGCTGATGGTGACCAGCAAACCTCACCATTTCCTCAGTGCACAACGTATCTCCAAATATCTATATCTACATTTTTATGTCTTTCTCTTTATGGCATAGTGCTATTTCATGCTATTCTGCTGGTGGGGTAACCCTTTCATAGGGATTCAGAGGGTGGGAACTTCTTTCAAGAAAGAAATTACAGCATTATTACAGTTACCAGAAACTTCCAAGGGAAAAAAAAATAATTGATGAATTTCAGGGATTTCATGCTGAGCTTTAAAAATGAAAATACCTTGACATAGGCAGTTCAACTTTTTCCCAAAGCAGACGGCATCATTTTAAAAAGATCTACTCATCTAAAAACCTAAACATTGGTTTCTACATGCCCTTCCTCCTGTAGAAGGTAGAGAAGTTATATTGGAGTGATGTTTGTCTTAATCATTCAAGTTAAAAAATTATTTTTTCTCTATTCTCTATTTGAACCGTAGGACTTCAGTTTTGCACAAACTGTCTGTAAAATACAGCATTTATAGCTCACATTTGGACTACTTGTTTCTGATGATGTTGGCATAGCCAGAGCACGCAAAGGCAGCTTTCAGATCAGAATCAGGCCTTTGCAGACATATGTGGGAAGTTTAAGTTACAGTATATATCGTGTGAGGCAAAGGCCCTCAAAGCAGGGAGACAAGGGTTATCAAGCATTGGAATGGGCTGCCCAGGGAAGTGGTTGAGGCACCATCCCTGGAGATATTCAAAAGACGAGTTGACACGGTGCTTGGGGATATGGTTTAGTGTTGGTCGGTGGTGTGTGGGTTTGTGTGTGTTTGGTTGGGGTTTTTTTTGGTTTTGGGTTTGTGTTTTTTTTGTTTTGTTTTTTTATAGTTGGACTAGATGATCTTAAAGGTCCCTTCCAACCTAGACGATTCTGTGATTCTGTGATTCTATGTGCTTAGATGTAAGAACATTTTGAAATCAGCTGAGAGCAGGATTCCTGGGGCAAGACCAACATGTCTAATTCTTTGAAACCATTGTGGGCACCTTACTCCTGTGCAAGAAAAAAAGTGCAATGACTGCCATTAAATCTGTGGATTCCTGACATGCTATTTCTATATAACCCTCTGTAAGGGGGAAATAAGATCATTTGTCTGACACAGACATTTTGCCATCTTCATTTTCCTGCTTTGGCAGCCCCCAGTGACTACCCTTCGTGCTTCTCCAACCGGCTGTTTGTGCCTCCCCGAAGGAGTTCGGCTCTGTGATGCTGACTTCAAAAGAACATATTTAAGTGCATTCCTGAATCAGAGTCAATATTTGTGAGTAGATCAGTGTAATAAGGATTTATGGAAGATGTGAAAACTACTCAGTGATCTGTGCTATTTGGCTGCCTGTCTTTGATATCATAGTTGGCAGAAGAAATAACAATTCTGTTTTGCAACAACTTTCATGATTTCCAGATTTATTTTTATTTCAGACTAAAATAAAAACAAGGCTATTCTTTTTTTTAAATAGTGACATGAAACTATCTGGTTTTCCTCAGAACAAAAATATCAGCTCTGCTCTGTCTAGAAGGGAGTTTGTCCTGCACCCATCAAAATGTTAACATCTATATTCCCTGTAAAATCTTTCAGCTTTCATGAAGCAGGGTTTCATTGAAACACACTAGTAAAGTGATTCCAGTCATCTCATATAGATAGAGGTATTTTCATACGCTTTACTGAGGTTTAGTATTATGCTAAAGTGAAGCATGTGGTTAATTATGGTCTAAACAGACTTATTTTCTAAAGGACGACTTCTTGACATCCTCTGAGTCTTGGTCTGCTGCCTATCACTTTGCCTTTGTCTCTGCTTGTTTTGTAACTTCCTTGGGGAGTGGAACTTGTTTGGTTAGTGGTTTATCATGTGCACACTACAGCATGGTAAAATTGCCATGAAAGCTACTCACACATGCTGCAAATGTGACTGACAGCATATAATTTGATTGCCTAATAAATTGGCCAGAACCAGAGCAGAAGGGCTCATTTTCATTGACATGCATCACTCCTTCAGGTGGGAAATTCAAAAACACTGTGTTGTATATGGGAACGATGCTCTGTGCATTTGCCAGCTTCCTTGTTGCGGCTGTTTATATCATTGGAAGTTACAGCAAATGCTGGCCTACGTTTAAATGGGAAGGTTCGTGATTCATAGATACCATCAGATGCTCATTTGCCAAGCCACCGTGTGAGCAAATGGACAACC
>KZ506421.1:31602-45780 GCA_002844005.1 Limosa lapponica baueri
GGGTGTGCCTCAAGGCGAATCGCTGGCAGGTGCACAGCGCAGGCAGGAGACGGGGAGTCCGACAAAACCAGCAACGGCCCGACACTGGGACGGGGACTGAGAGCGCGACTCCTGTGCAGTCTGACTTGGGGAGGCATCCGACTGACTATCTGCCGTCAGAGACGTATGAAAATTTGATATAATTCTTTGAAGAAAAGCACCGTATTGAAAATTTCCATACAGTCTCCACAGAAGCTAACTTCCCACCAAGGCTTTTTCACTGGCACTGACATTTTGAAGCCTTTTAAGAGACTTCATGACTACCTGCAGCAAACACCTGCTGCCTCGTTCCAGCAGCATACGCTATAAGCAGCACTTAAGTACCTGAAACAGATCAGGGAAATCATTGAGCAACTGCATAAAATATAAGGCAAAGATCTCTTCCCGCACCAAGCACAACCTGTCGGAAATGCAACCCCCCTGTCCCTCTGCCAGACGCCCTCTCGCCAGCCACCGCGGTTCCTCGGGCAGATGGGGAAGGACAGGCAGGGGGGTGGGACCTCTAACGTGGCAATAACCAGTTTTTTGTCCTTAAAAGAGCACAGGAGAGATGACAGACAGACCAGAGACAAAATCACAGTGACTGCTGTCAAATATAGTGTATTTTTAGTGCTTCCTTCAGCAATGACTGCATTTGGTAGTTACATTATTAATACCATACATGATATGGCTACCGAGTAATAAGAAGACTTGGCTCTCCCAAATCACTACAGCGTGAAAAAAGCATCGGAAACATTCACACCGCATCAGCCCCTCCGGGTGCTCTCCAAATTCATTCTGTTTTCACTAATACACCCAGGACTACTTCAATTACGTGAAACCGTCTTAATTGTCAGTGTGAGAGTTGGTGGGGACCGGAATTGTTCTGCGCTGCTTGCAGTGGGTGAATTAGTTGGTGAAGAGATCAAAAGTCCTGGTGAATGAAAGGAGCTGTATCTACCTGCGCTGCCATTCTTATTTAAAAATACATCAACCCAACAATTTGATCATCCCTGTGTCTCGAGCCAATGACCTCCATTGTGATGTGTTCTACAAATGAGTGGGACACTTCCTAACACTAAAAGGATTAGGAAAAAG
The DNA here is from genome assembly GCA_002844005.1 of Limosa lapponica baueri. Classification (NCBI taxonomy): domain Eukaryota; kingdom Metazoa; phylum Chordata; class Aves; order Charadriiformes; family Scolopacidae; genus Limosa; species Limosa lapponica. The sequence goes on from KZ506421.1 coordinate 32,719, forward strand.
AAACATGAAGGGAAAGGGGCAAATAATGTACCTGGGGCCAAAGGAAAAGCGTAAGTTGAAGACCAAAATCAGAATGCCAGCTTGCTGTACACGAATATCTGTATCTAGAGACATAGCATTAGATTTGTGGTAGAGAAAGAAATAGCTTCTGCAGGTCTCCAGGGAAGGCGGAAAGTGCTGGAAAGCCACTGAGCGTGAACATGGGTGGTGGTGTTGGACACTGCTGGCACATCCCCTGGAGCACCCTCACCTCCCCTCTGTCCCCACCGCTGCCCAATCCTCTCACCCATGAGCTGGAACAGTAGCAAGGAGCAGGAGCTAACGCTATTGTGGACACTATAAACTTCCACCCTTTTTTCCACTGGGTATCCCAAAAAGCTGCTCTCTTTCCCTCTACCCATCGGCATGTTGTATCTTCCCTGCCCAACTGCCCCACATTTGGGGATATTGAGCTGTCCTTTGCTGTCCCGTGGAGTACAAATCCCCAAGAGCATACAGTCCACACTCCAACAGTTTATCAACTATTTCAAGACATGCAGAGAAGTACGATGAGTGGAGAGACTCTAACGCCAAGGACCGTCGAGAGGAAGAATGGGAGATGTGGGGACGGGTAGAGAAGCAGGAATTTGCTAAGGATTTGAGAGGCCAGGGAGGCGGGAGAACAGGGGCTCTGAGGCAAACCGAGAGCAATGGAGGAGGACAGAGAAGAAAAAGAAGTCAACCACCAAGTAGTTGCATGGTCAGCTATATTTTCATCAGCCAGTTCTACTAAAAATAGTCCAAATAACCCTGAATAACATGCAAAGACTTCACTTTTAACAAAGAACTTGAACAACTATTGAGGTTTTTCTTCTCAGAAACATAAAAAACACAATCTAAGAAAAATAGAGTTGACATTTACCACTGACGTGGTCAGCTGTTCTTTATTAATACTTTTTTGAAAAAGCATTATGCACATGAGCGCACCTTTATATTGTTGAATAATGTTCCTTTTAAATAATTACCATCTGTTTTGTGAACTTTCTCACCCATCTCTTCTTTTTTTTTTTTAAATATAAAAGTAAGGTGTTTATAAATCAGGTGGGTTTTTAACCAAGTGCACCGCTCCCTGTCCGTAAAGCGAGATGAGAGCTTGATGTTTATGTGGTTAAACACGATTTGCGCCTCCTGCCTTTGAGGTGCAGCCATAGATCACGCTGTGTTATTTATCTTGCTTACTCTAGCTTTTTGTGATGAATTATTAAAATACGCCTGGAAGCATGGAGCCATTTGGAAGAAGGGTCTTGCTGGAGAGTAGAACAGATAAAAGCACGGAGATAAAACAAGCAACCCTGTCACCAGCAGACGCAAGCAGTACTGCAGAGAAGAAAAAGACCATTTTATCGGTCAAATTCCACTTACAGTCACACCAGTGAAACCTCAGTGAGTACAGCAGGCGGCTTAAATTCATCAGCTGCTTCAGAACAGCCTAGTGACTATCCAACGGCAGAACTGCCACACAAAGCATGGAAATGTCATTTACATTGTTAGTCTACCTGCAGCTAGACTGCAGGATGACTGAAACAAGAGACTAGTGCGAGGGAAAGAAGAGAAAAAAAAAAAGAAAGAAAGAAAAAGAAAAAAATAGGGGGAAGAAAAGACACTAGAGGTTGTTATACTAGCGGTGAAGCCTGGTTTCTTGTAAACACGTAACTCCTGGCTAGATCCAGAGCTCCTTCTCTAATTGGAGTCTTCATGCATTTTCTTTTTCATCTCAGGAGAGGTGAACTGCTACAGGAATTCTCTCAGGGGAAGCACCTGGATGGTCCTGTCATTGTGAGAGTATACCACGCTTTTAAAGAAAACGGGAAAGAATTTCTCTGCAAGTATTGCTACCTATAAGCTTATAATATTCTCTCTTTTTTTTTTTTTTCATTTAGCTACAACTGATTTTGGCAAAACTTAAACCAATAGCATCAATATTTTGCAAGCCGTATGTCCCAGATTAAACTTGAAGGTCTGAGCTCTTCAAACAGAGACAAACCCCAGCTGCAGCTAGAATCAGTGGGAGCTGATTCTTCTCCCTTTCCCTCTGCCTCCCTGAGGTAAATCAGAGGACTTTAGCAATATAAATTCATCTAATCTTGCTTGTGAAGCACTCGGGTTCTGTACTGCTGAGAGACCCAGAAAAGGTTATGAGGAAATTAATATTTTGTATTTGGAGCAAGGTATAGATGATTTATAAGTCAAAACGTCAAACCACACATTTCAAGATGAAACCAAACTAATATAGTGACTGGCTTTCCTTTTTTTTCATTTAGAGAATCCTGTTCAACTGATGTCCTGAATAAGAAAGCAAAGATTCTGGAAGAAAAAAAAAAGCAATAATATAACTAACTACAAAAGGTATATGGCACTTAACACAATGAAGCTGAAGTAATTAAATGTGCTCATTTTGGAGCACCTTGCTTTGCTAATTTCTATTCCCCCTGCACATGCTGAAGGGTTTTTAAAACTTTAAGGTAACACTAAAGTAAAGTAGTAAACTAAAGAAGTAAACTAAAAATAATAGGAAAGATTGCAGTACAAAGCTGAAAACCACAGCGCTGTTGACATTACGATGTTACTTTTCTTTCTTGCACTTTATAATAGACACAAGCATGAGGGGGGGGGAGGAGTAAAACACAACCAAAAATCAATTGACAGTGAAACCTCAATTTGTGTCCCTTTCCCAGAGATCACCCATGTATTTTAAAAAACAGTCAGACTGTCAGAGGATGTAAATAGAAGAATCTGCTTTCTCTTGGGTGCATTTTGTAACAGCCAAGGGAGAGGAGATTTCCAAGCCAAGTGCTGACCATCACTGCGTCTTCCAGGGAACTCAGCTCTGCAATGGTCTGGGAAGCGCTCAGGGGTTTTCCTGACTGAGTCATCAGGAGACTTGAGCAGACAAATTTTAAGACCAGCTGGTCCTAAACATGAGCTGGACATGAAGACAGACATCACTGTCAGGGTGCAAGGAGTGTTCCCTTGAGGCTGGAATTGGGGTCTATTCACAGTTTAGACCCCTTTGGGATGAGGCAATGGCTCAGCAGGGCTTCGAGGACCGTGGTTTGGGATTTAACTGCTCAAGTGGTTTTCAAATGGCAATTTCAATACCTGCAATCTTTTCTGCAGTCCAGCCCAAGAAACGTTTCTATTCAAACGCTCCACGGGCCTGATAAAAGGACAAAAGCCACCGAATCCTGGGTGTGAGTCATAGTAAGGCATGTAGAAATGCAGAAAGAAGAACAGCAGGACAGAGTTCTCTTTAGAGAAAATTTTAGATACGTTGAGGCAGCTATATTAAATTATTTGATCACCTCATGAATTTATAAATGTTTCTTCAGTGTCTGTTTATAACACCAGATGATGAGGCACGCAGCTGTAGCTTGTTTGCAATGCAAGAGCAGGGAGAAAAGGGACAGGTAAATGAAATGCATGCAGGTGTCCAACAGAGAGACAGTAACACGTTGTGCACAGCACATTTTTCAGAACCTATACACAAACTCCAAGCTTTTGCTGAAGACTCATGCTAAACTAACATGCCACAAGTGAAATGCTCAATAAATCCACTGCAAATTTGCCATAAATTACAGGCCATTCACTTAGCATAGACATTTAGTTTAATTCATTAGCTAAACTCTACATTTTGTAAATACAGACAAAAATTCTAGGCAAAATTTTTCATGAGGTTCACTGCAAAAAATACTAATAATGGAAGCTAAACAATTAGTCTCCACTTTTAATATACTGTATGCAAGTCTTCAGGTGCACAGAGATACGTCATAATGCCGCTGCTACGCAGTAAGCTTCAACACTTAAATTCAGTTCGCTGCCAATAAGATATTCAGCAAAAAAGTGTTTTGAATGTCATTCTAAAACCTATTAGCACTCTCCAGTGACTGACTGTAAAGAGATCACACCCAGAGCAAGTATTAATAGTGCCCAATACCCTTAATTCTCTGCTGTGTTTTTAGCACGAGTATTTGTTAGTAAGCTCATGCAAAAAAACTGTGTGAATGGAGCACTTCATCACTTTGATGATGGACATCCCTTTGCTAAACTGGGAAAGCATCAACAGGCCAAAGAGACCCATCTGCCAGCAAAATATTTACGTATTCGAAAAGGTGAATCCACCCCTGATTTAGCTAGTTTTGACACAGCTCTTTTACCTGAATGAATTAGAGGCAAAATAAATTGGAGGAAAAGAAAAGGAGCAGATGAAAATGGGATCCGAGTGGATTGGACAGAAAATTTATCCTTTGCCAATAGGTACTGTCTCTGAGGAGGACAACCCGAGATACGGGACATGATGCAAGGAAGCATCATCTCATAGGAAAACGAGGCCAGGATCCCCAACTGATGGGAGAGACCACTATCATTTAATCTCAACTGCTTGAAACTAGGTTTCTTTTCCTTCCCTGGTGGTGTTTTTACAGACATTTGTAACTACGCTGTCTGTACTGGAAAATGTAAAGGAACACTTTAACTTGCATCTTTCCTTAGCTCAACCCCTACAGATAATTTCAAGATGATGATTTTCCTCATCCAAACACACTAAAAATAGCAGCCCTGGAGCCCAGTGCCACAGCTTTCTGACACAAGGGTCACAGCAAAGAACCAAAGAAGAATAAGGTGTTTTTTCATAGAAAGTCTACAGGATTATATCTGATATCAAAGGGAACAGGAAAGAAGAGGGGTCAGTCACTGTAACGCAGGTTTTCTGACATGTGGGTAAACGCTTGAACCCTGAAGGCTCAAAGGAAGTTTTGTGGAGAAGGGATCAGCTTAAAACAAATCTTTTCTGAATGTTTTACGTGTTAATATTCACTGAAAGATAACCTGGAGCTCTTGCTTGGGTTTGTCAAGGTGAGGAGAGATTCCAACTTTTCCAGATTTTTTTTCCTACTCTGCTTTGTGACAGGCAAAATGCATTCAAACACTCAACATGTACCTCAGTCACCTTCTGCAGAAGATCAGTTTGGTGATACTCACATGACTAAGTAAATAATTATTTGCTTTTATTCTCCTGTTGAACATCAGAAGACATGATAGAGCGAAGCTATAAAGTTAGTCTCTCTTGCCTGCCACGAAGACGTTTTTGTTTAAAAGACTAACAGTTGTCTGATCACTTTCCGTATACTTCTAACACTTGGAATAGTTAAGTCATTTTTTTTTAATTAATAAATGTGTAATTGTTTACATCATTTGTCACATTTCTACACTCTATTTTAATTTGCATAAAAGATGCAACTGGAAGGGGTTTGGGATTTTGGGGGATTTTGTCTTCTGCATTGTTAACGATAAAATTCAGATTGCGAATACTTTTCGTCAGCCAATAACATGATCTTGACCTTGCTGGAAGCAGAAATCTTTCTTCTGCAAATCCATAACCATTGTGTCAGTATTATTCCCTCTGGATGTTGTTACCTCTCAGTGTACTTTATTGGTAAGCACTTGGACTTACAGAATAATATAAAGAAAAAGTCACTGGTAAATCCCACTGGGTTTTCTTCTTTTTTTTCTTCTTTTCCTTTAAAGGACAGATTGCATCTAAGAAAATGTCTTTACATCTCTAAGCTACATGTCTTTATTTTCATTTTCTAATTTGAAAACAAATGACCGTAACTCTTCTGACTGCAGAGAACATGAGAACATTCTGGGCGAATATTCCCAGACATACTGTGGCTATATTTTTCATGCAAAGGTCACCGCCATTCCAAGAGGAAAAAAGTAATAAGGGGACTGAGCCAACCATTTTAATGAAAGAAGAACAGAGCTCAGTTGCTATACAAGTTGTGTGCAAACACATTTCTTGCGGACAACTATAACAGATAAATAGGATTTCCTCTGAAAGCAATCAAACCAGGTGCTACGGAGGCACCCCAAAATGAGTTCACACAGATAATAAACTTACACAAACTTCCTTCGTAACTAAATCCAAAGAGCCAAAACCAACAAGACAATGGGGGTAACCAAAATAACGCTCTGATAACCTTTAACAAACTGTGGGTCCGATGTACCAGTTGGGAAGTTACTGCTACCCAGCACCACATCAGAACAACACACAATATGAGGATTCTGTAGCGTGCACACACCCCCTCACCACGTCTGGCCCCTCACGCCAGGGTGCCTAGAAGATGCAATCACTCACCCAAAGGGGTGAGGGCCAATTCAAGGATGTCCAGGAGAAGCATTCACTCACCAAGGTTGGGGTGAGGGCACTCAATCCCAGGAAGCTACTTTGGACAGCATCTTGACCCAAAGAGAGGTCTTCCCACCACAGACCCACTGCTCTGAGGAGAACCGTGACAAGGGGGTCTCCAGCAGGGGCCTATCTTAGAGCCTTGTTGGATGAAAACGTGGCCATCTACTGGTCTTGGTCCCCAGGCTCCCCACTGGCTGGAGACCCTGCCTGTTGACCAAGGGTGCCACCTCCTTCTTCCCACCACTGAGGTGGGGGAGATGGTCTGCACCTGACTGGGGTGCAGCACCCACCGTGCACCGCCATGTTAAGAGCCCCAGTCCCTGTTGGGGTGAGGGGGGTGCTCCTGCCACACTGAGTTATATCAGACCAGTCATGATGAAAGACCAAGGCTTTTTTTATTTATTTTGTTATTAGGGAGTAGCACCTGGCTCCACTGAGCCTTCATTCGATGGCTTCTGCAACCCTACTGCATTGTAAACATTTCTACCAAGGCAGAGTAAGAACGGGTGGTATCTTCACTGGCTTATGAAACAAGGAAAGCACTCAGCTTTTAAAGGAAGTTCAGGTCCTGTGAATTCATTTCCTGATAGAACCACAGAACTCTGTGCTGCTGTTTTGCCCATCTCTGACGGGTTATTTCATTGCTCAGTCTGCTGAGGCAGCAGCAGTCAACAGTTTAATGCTATTAAAAACTTCATTGATTGAAATATGCAGAGGCTCTGAGTAAGGACTCAACCAGGAGGAAGGGTCTTCACCCCACCCACCCTCCTCAAAACACCCCCTTTTTTCCTACATACAATTCCAACTGGATTAATCCCTATGCACTAATCTTCTCCAGAGCCCAGATAAAAGTTCAATCTTTGGGTGCTCCTAACGACTGATACTGCCATACCTCTACGGACACAGTCAGGAAACAGGAGAAACAAACCACACCAGCTTGACACAAACTTTGCTAAGCATAAAATAATCTGAAATAGTTTTCTTTACCCTTATGTCCTCCTAGGAAACACAGTGCCAAATAATTTTAATTTTAAATCTCTATTCTTCATTTCTTAAATCTGTGTTCCTTGCTCTGTATTCATAAAGGAAGCGTGTCTTCATGTATAGTTACTCCGTGTATTCATCAGTCAATCTCTCAGCAGAAAAGTCTCCAAAGGCCTTTTTCATGATCTTCCTCAAGCATTCGTACACAAGAAATTCTGTAATTCCTTAATGGCTCCAATTATAAAGAATACATTAATGTAACTAAAACCAGGCAAACAGCTTATCTCCTTTCCATTCTCCCTCTCAGAAGAAAACCAAAAAACGCCAAATCTACCAATAAAAAAACCTCCCAAAACCCACAAACCAAAAATACCCCAAACACAAAACCAAAGACTCAAAGCCCAGAGAGCAATCTCAAGAAGGACACAAGTGCTAGGGATTCCCAAGGCCACTTCTCATTCAGTTTCATACTCAACTGGGAAACCACCGGCTTAAAGCTGGGTATCAAACACGAGCCTTTCAAAAGCAGCCACCACATCAAATTCTCTTCGCTTTTGCTTTAGACCGGACAGCGCAGGGTACGTTACGCTTAGGCTTATATTGTAATGCAGCATCACTGCTCAAACCGCTAATTTTGATTGGTTAGCAATGGAAAAAAAGCAATCTGACTTAGTGGGTTGAGAGCAAACCAGTTTGTACTTCTTGGAATGACAGGGCCAAATATCACGCAGTATTTGAGTATTTGTTACCGTGAGGGCTGAAGTACAGGTATTGAGCTTTCTAAGAAACTTCCCTACCTACTGATAGACACTCAGTACTTGTTTTCTTCATGACCTCTCTCACCTGGTGAGTATTTCAGCATTTTTATATCTATGAAATGTTTCATTAAACCTGAAATAGCATCTAAAAAAATTGCTTTTGCCAGAAAAATATAGAAAAACAGTTTTCTATGCACACACGCGTATATATTTGTAAGTGTCTTCAAATAAGTAGCTGCGCCAAAAAGCCGAGCCAAGCTTTACAGAGCGGCAGTTAAAACCTTTTTGTGTGTCTTCTGGATAGTTGTGAATGGAGACGTGCTGGTGCTCCACCCCGTGCTGCAGGCACTGTCTGCCCCACTGATTTCCATGGAGCATCCTCGCCTCTCACGGGAGCCCGTCCAACGTGGACACGCAGCAAGAGGCACGTCACAGCGTAACACGTGGCTGAACTGTCAATATGCCACATAGATTTGTACACTGGGCCTGAATGTGAAACTCCTGCCTTGCTCAGCTTAAAAAGAGACATCAGAGAGCTGCTGACGTTGCACATTAAAGGGAAAAAAAGCATCATCTGTCACTACCAGAAGGGTCCTCACAATATTCTGGGTACATTTACGAGGGGGTGATCCAGTGCATAACCCATTCTGTAGGAAGAGAAGCAAGTTCATTGAAAACCAAAATCAATCATTTTAAAACATTTCCCTGAAGTTATAAATGAAATCTAGATCCCAAACAAGAATGGTGAGTGGTTCAGAATTCCATCTGTTGATGCTATACATCCATCATAGCTTAAGAAATGGTTTCCTTGCTTGATCCCAGTAGAAATTCTTTGCTGCTTTTTTATCACTGCTGACTTTTTTTCCCCATTCCATTAAGAAAGCTTAATTCCAGCCTGGGTCATTTGATTTTTTTCTTAGTATCTTTAAACCTCAGTTGTAATTGAATCAAGAGAAGTATTATCTAATCATACTGTTCTGCTATTTATGAAGCTTTATAAATCTCTCTGCAAGTAAATTAGTGTCATATCAAACTGCTGAGCCTGAATTTTTCTGGCAGAGACAGACGTAGGGCACTTTCCTTTAGCACGGAACAGCAGATCTGCTTTAAAAATAATTCCTTCCCCTCAAACTACATAATCCAGTGTATTCAGGAGGAGGACTCTTATGTGGGTCATCTACAACTAAGATGAACCCATTGAAGCTGTAGCTTTCACAAAGTATGTGTCACCTATCCATGCTAACATACTCATTACTGCTAATTAAAAGCTGTAGCATTTCAACTCCTACTAAAATTATGTTAGTCATAGAATCCCAGGTTGGAAGAGACCTCAAGGATCATCTGGTCCAACCTTTCTTGGCAAAAGCATGGTCTAGACAAGATGGCCCAGCACCCTTTCCAGCCGAATCTTAAAAGTTCCCAATGTTGGGGAATCCACCATTTCCCTGGGGAGATTACTCCAACGGCTGATTGTTCTCAGGGTGAAAAATTGTCCTGTTGTGCCCAATCGGAATCTCTCCAGCAGTAACTTGTACCCATCAGTCTTCATCTTTTTCATGTGACTCCTTGTAAAAAGGGAGTCTCCATCTTCTTTGTAGCCACCCTTTAAATACTGGAACATGGTGGTAAGGTCTCCCCGGAGCCGCCTTTTCCCATGACTGAATAAACCCAGTTCTCTCAGCCTCTCCTCATGTGGCAGCTTCCCAGTCCTTAGATCACCTTGGTGGCCCTTCTCAGGACCCTCTCCAGCCTGGCCACAGTTTCTTGTACAGCAGGGACCAAAACTGCACACCGTATTCCAGGTCTGGCCTGACCAGTGCTGAGCAGAGTGGGATAATGACTTGTCTCTGCAGTGATGCCCTTGGTGATGCAGCCCAGCACGCCACTGGGCTTCTTTGCAGCAGCAGCAGCAGCACACTGGTCACTCAGATGGAGCTTGTTGTCACCAGGACCTTCAGGTCCCTTTCTACAGACCTTCTCCCCAGCGGGTAGAACCCAGCCTGTGACACACTCCTGGATTATGTGTTCCCAGGTGCAAGCCCTTACACTCGTCCCTGGTGAAACTTCATTAGGTTCTTGTCAGCCCACTCTTCCAGCCCCTCCAGGTCTTCCTGCCGGGTGTCCCTCCCTTCCCAAGTGCCCACTTCCCCACTCCGTTTGGTGTCATCGTACACTTGATCCCATCATCCAGATCTCTTGTGAAGATATTAAACTGCATTGGGCCCAGTATCAATCCCTGGAGGGCCCGAGTCGTGACAAGTTGCCAGTTTGAAAAGCGGCTATATACCATATATTAAATCTTACATTTTTTCACAAAAAGTCCCCACCTTTAATTATTTTTGACAAAAAGTAGACTGAGTGAAAGAACATTTAGTGATGCCACAATAACAGGAAATCAAAACCTGTATACATCTAGTGCAGCCCATACATAAATGTGCAGTCCCAGTTTACAAAGATAATTTTGCAGCCCCAGCTGAGAAAACTAAATCTGATTTTGGTCCCTGAAAGAAATAAACTAAAGAAATCATTAATCTGACACACTGAAAATATTTAGCAAAATGATGTTAATTCACTTGTCTTCTCACAACTGGCTGACACTTACTTGCCTCTCATGCATTTGGTTATCAACATCCAAACTCGAGTCCATTGACTTTAACAACTTAATATAATTTTATTTTCTCTATGTCAAAACCTTTTACATCACCTTTTGAACTATATTTTCTCTACTATATAACATCAAGATATATGAAAAATGCTTCAAATGGAGACAAAGGATAAGGATGCTGTTTGTCTGGAAAAAATACATTGTATAATTTAATAATTAGGAAATAGTTTACATCTCCAACTTTTTGTAACAATTCTGGAAGTTATGTATATGCCTGACCTCTTCAATGAGATTTTGCATATCAGAAGCAAAATAAAGGAAATAAAATCCATTTTTGCCTACTAGATTTGTAGAATAAGTAAACCACAGGAGTGCACTTCAAAGAGACAGGTGAATTTACTGCACTTAAGGACGTTACGCTATAGACATAAAGAAATGCACTTTCCAGCACAGCCAACCTATCCAAACCAGACCGTGCCTACAGGAAGCCTCTGTAACAACGCTGCTGATCGCCTACCAAAGCTGAGAAATCAACAGCTCGGGACACCAGGCCACTCTCATTTAAGCAGTTAAAAGCGTGTTATGCGAGTAATGATTTTGAAATACTGTCTTTATCCATTTTTACGTGAATAATACATACATCTACCTTGATTAGATCTTTAAGCTCATGATTTATACATAAGAATTAAATATTGGCTGCCCAAATTCCTCCAAACTAAATCCTAGGACATTCATTTCTATGTGGGGTGTGCAATCAGACAATTAACTCTAGAATAATATACCCTCAGCCATGCAATAACCACACAGAGCCACTCCGAGATCCTTTCACGTGTTAAATTCAGGTGGCTATTGTGGGAAAAGCCCAAGCTCCAATGGACTGGACCTACAAAGAATTTAGAATATCAGGTTTAGGTTTGGGTTTAGTTCTGAGTGTCTTTTTTTGTTGGCTTTAATTTTGAAATGTCTGCTATTGTTCTGCTATGTTCTGAGCTGTCTGTCTATGTATCAAGCACTACAGTCACTGCCGAAAATACCTGGCCAGCCTTTATGTGTCTTGTATTTCTAGTGACTTTCCATCGTTTGTGCTGTAGGAATAGCCCAGCTCTGCTTTATCTGCCTTCGTAAATACCTCCAAGGTGCTGCTATTGTGCAGGGTACCTGAGCCTTGTTCAGGGTACTCAGCCCCCGACATTAAACTTTCTGATGGAAGCTGAATGTCTTTCAACATTGGAACAGCACTGAGTAGTCAGAACAAGAATATTTACAACTACTTCAAAATAGAAGTTAGAGAAGAAATATCATTTTAAGAGACCAGATCAGCACTCTTGAATGGAGCGTAGTAAATCGTGATTAAATCCCTTCTGGTAGAAGAAAAATCTCTGTCAAAAATACTTTGAATGAGTCTTAAATTCTAATAGAAGGATTACCATTTCTCTCTAGAATGCAGCGTGAAACTCAAGCCCAGATCTGAATAAATTACAGATAAATCTGCCTGAGACCTAGACTTCTGTTGAAAAGGCTTACTAATAAATAAAATGCTTTTTTTGCTCCAATAACTCTATTTACACAAAAAATTATTTTAAGTGGTGTATTATGCTAATCAATCACAATAATAGTCCAAAGATTTTCTTTCAAGTAATTCCTGTTGATAATAAATTTTCTCCTAGCATCTGTCTTCCGGTCTGCTGTATATTCCATTTACTTTTTCGGTATCTCAAAAAAATATTAAGATATTCCAGTTATTCTAGGGAAATGTCGCTTTTCAAACACATCTTTTTATATATTCACTAGTATTTATACCCATCTTTACAGACTTGTTTTGGTTTATGGGATGTTTAAAATTGTTTTTAATGGTGTACCATTGTTTTCTTTCTCTTCTCTCAAGCCCTTTGCTAACATAGGACTGGATGGATATCTAGGTTCTCCAGTTGTTACAGAGAATTCCATGCTCCACGTAGGAATGTGGTGGGACATCTGTAGCATAAAGGGAGGTAACGTTAGTTTATGTCTACTAATCTTGAATTATTTTGTAGCTGATCTTGGCTATTTTTTTACTCTCATTTAAAGCCACTGCTTTACCAAAGCACCCTGGTACGTGTTCCCTTCATCCTGAGCTTGACTGGGCTATCACAGGAGAGTTAAGGGAAATCTCGCCATTGACTCAAGTAGAACCAGGCTTCATAGATTGGAAACATAGCAAAAAATATCTCACAACACTAATTACACCCTGGGGAAAACTGCTGCTGAAATCTATAGGCAAAGAATTTGGCTTTATACTCCAAACATTAATGTTCTGCTGATTAATAAAAAAGAAAATAGAAAAAGTTTGAATCTTGCTGCAATAAACTTCAGCATTCCAATTACTTCCCTTACACCAACTGAGGCGTATTTATGTGGAAGGTGCACAACAGGTATGTTTGCTATTGTTCTGCTTGACACTGGTGTGTTACTCTGCTCCCACATCCCTGAGGGAGACTCCAGAGTTC
>KZ506421.1:75767-96622 GCA_002844005.1 Limosa lapponica baueri
AAATGTAGTTTTCAAGAGCTCTCAGCTTGTTTTCTCAATGCAGGGAAACAGTTTCCATCCACCCTTAAACCAAACCACATTTTCAAGAAACACATACCCTACCCCCAGCTCAGCCCTCCAGGGTGTCTGAGCATCACACCCTGCTGGTTTATAGCAGGAGTTGAGCTCATGTGTTCACACTTAGATGCTTAATTAGAAGCCCCATCCCTGCCAGGGCAGGGTGCTGCCTTGAGGGAGAGTTGGTGCACAGTCAGTGACGTCTGGAAGCCAACATTTTGCTAACTTGGCTGCATGAGGCTTTTTACAGCTGTTCTTTATTTTTAATCACATAAAGGAGTGTACTAGCTGGGGAAGCCAGTATCACAGCTCTAGACTTACAGCTGTCTTGATTTATTATGCTGTAAATAAGACTGCTGCAGAAATGGTCAGTGGTTTATTTGAATTGAGCAGCACATCTCATTGAGATACACATATGAAAAGTACCATCCTTCCTTCTCTCAGCTTGTCTCTCACAGAACCGTTCAGAAGTATTTCTTTAGCAGCTTATGCTCAAGGCATAGTCATGAGGCTTGATGAGTACACTTACACCAAAACTATGGATGCTGTTAATTGCTGAATTGCCCCTGACGTAATCCCCTGTTCTATGGGGCTGTCAATGCTCCATCTCACATCCTGACTACCAAGCTCTCAGCGTTCTGTTTCGGCTTGTACGCTGCCCTGCGCCTGGGAGCATTCGTCCACTTCTTCCAGAAGCTAAGGAATACAGACTGAGGAAAACAGATTAAACTCTCCTTTCACGCTAAATTTCCTCCCTACCATTGAGTCAAAGTGCCTTTATGAGGCACTTAGAAATTTTGGAACTGGATACTCTTGAAAGTCAACTGGATGCTTTGACTGCAATATTATTTGGGAAACAGTTTATTTCTCTGCAACAGCAGGTTACAGATATAAGAAACAACCCAGCACTCTAATGATTCTGATCAAAGCAACAGAGAAAGTACGGGAGAGAAAAATTAAAGTCACAGTTCAATATACATTACTAGAAAAATCATATAATGACATAATAGTCTCTGAATGCTTATGAAGAGCACAAACACCCTGGGGTGGGACAAGCAAGAAAGGCAGAAGCTTAGTCTGGAATATACTTTTCACCTTATACACACAGCAAACTAAAACAGGCTGCTATAACACCTTCTGCAAATTCCATTCATTTTATGTGCTTTCCATGGCTAAAGAAAATAAAAGCACCACAGAATATATGCTCACAAGGCTCATGCAGGCTACAGATAAAACATGCTGTCTCAACCGTTGCAGTGCTCATGGTGGCTATAGGATCTCCCGCGGGTGATCTCTGGAAACAGCGACAAAAATTATGTTAGAATATACAGGCAACCTGATATGCACCTAGATTACTGAAACATTTAAATAATCCCCCCTTCCTTTAAAGTGGGGAAGGGTCTTCTGAAAAGCCCTGCCACCCACGCGGATAACACTCATTTATGGAAACAATGGGCAAATGCAGGACACATTCAGTTTATCAGCGCCCAATGGAAGCAAATCTCTGCGTCATCTGGGCTGTCCTCAGTATTGGCCACTAGATAGCTCAGAAATGCGGTAACAGAATCCAAGAGAAGTAGTTCTTGCACAGCAAACAGGGGTGAAGTCCACTGATGTTGAAGTTTGCATCTCCATTTTCAGTATTTGAGTATTTTGTCATCAAAGGTCTTCTGTTTCCAACACTTCTGAAATGGCGAGTTTCACTTCCATTAGACTCTTTGAAAAAATGGAGTATTGATAGTTCCACTGAACTATATTAACCTAAGTGCAGTGAATGCAGATATCAAAACACTAAAAAAGTATATAAGAAAGATTTTTACTAATGATTTTCAACTTTGGAATGAAATGGCTGAAGTTGTTTCCTTAAAACACATATTTTCATTACACAGAGTATATTACATATAGTAGTAAACATCTATATACTGCCCTTAAGCCCCTTCCTTCTTTGCCAATTCCATTAAACTGCTCAAGGAAATATGCAACATAAGCCAGATATATTAAGTTTCACCCTGCCAGGCAAAGCATTCACAGGTATAGATGCATAGGTAGAAAGGAAGAAACAGGATTGTCTCAGCGCTATTCCCATCTCATGCAGTCAGAGCTACAGTTAAGATGATTTTGGAAGTATTTTTACTCAAAAAAAAGACTAGAGTCAGAAATGGACCTCGTGGATTACTGAAGGTTTGATTTTTTTTCTCATTGCTGAGCTGCTCTGCATAGTGCAACACCACCATGTGCCTCAGGTTTGCGTATCACGATGAGCCGCACAGGGGGGTTCTTTAAAGAGTTCTCCTTCAAGGGGACAAACTGAGGTCGGGTAACACTTGAGCACCTCCTGCTTCTGTCTCAGTCAATACCTGCAGGTGTCAGTGTGGCACCAGCAATGGCAGCTGCTGGCTTCTCTAGAAGAAGCCACAAATGAGGCAAACCAGACTAAGTCAAAGCCAAAAGCTGACTAAAGCTTTGATTCAACTTTTTATGTGCCTCTGGTAATAGTCCAAGTTCTCAAAAAGACACCTAAGTTCTAGGAGCATGAGTAGTCCAAAGCAAGAGATGCTGTGAGTGTTGAGCTACCAGCAAGAGTGTAGCCCACCGGTCAAGGTACATGGTCCTTCCCCTCTGCTCAGCACTCATGAGGATACAGAGGAGACGGAGCCAGATTCTTCATGAAGGTGCTTGGTGGTAGGACAAGGGGCAATGGTCCCAGGTTGAAACACATACAAGGTTTCCCAAAGAGGTTATGAAACCTCCATCTTTGTCAAAACTAGACAACAGCTCCCTGAGAAGTGCGATCTGATGAGATCTGTGTTGGACTAGATGACCTCCAGAGGATCCTTCCAACCTAAGTTAGGATTCTGTGCAATGTACTAGCAAAAAGCATAAAGACCCATCAACGGGAATGGTGAAGCAAATCATTGTCTGGTAAAGGGAAATCCAGGAGAAAGCAAAGATGTCTGACTGGGAACATGGAAAATACAAGCATATTACCAAAGATCACGTTGGACAGGACAACATAATGCGAAACTAAAAGAAAGAATGACAGTGACCATCAAAAAAAGAACGGTATTAACAAACTGTTCAAAGAGAGTAATTATGGAATAGAAGAGTAGTTAACACTGGTTTAGTGGCCAACATGGAGGAAAATAAAATAGCCAATGTCAGCAGAAAAGCAGGGTTCAAAACTGGCTTGTCAGAGCCTTTCTAGAGTTTGTGTGTGCACTTTCTGCTAAGCATGCAGAAGTCCCTGCTATTACACCTCTGTAGTGCCACTGAAATAAGAATTCCTAAACCACTTCTAAATCAGCTTTGTCGTAAGAGAACAGCTTTTACTGTCATGCTTCGAGTTTGTCTATCTGTCCCTCCCGCACAGTATGTTTTAGATCTATCAGCAAATTTCAGCCATATTTGAATAGAAAGCACTTTGGGGTAGGTTTCTACAAAGCTCTGCACAATACCTGGCTCTGTGGCTGCGAGAAGCCACAGCCCCTTGGCTGCTGTGTGTTCTGCTGGGTGGCCGTCACAGCCAGGTGGCCTGCCAGCTCGCCCCCATATAGCAGGCACGGACACTCATTTACTGCCGAAGGGCTGGGAACAGGATCCTGCACTGGCCCCTGCTCCGGGGGGGCTGTTAGGGCCCCTGCTTTCCTCAACGTCACTTACGAGCCCAAGTACTCAGACACCTGCAGGCTAGCTCTTCTGTATGACAAGAAACCATTATTAGGAGGCCGTCTGTCTCCCAAACTCCGGGCAGAAAAACTACCCAAAAGAAGTCTATTCCTAAGCAGAATGTCTGCTGCCTATACACAGCGTGTAGCCGGCAGCGGTACCATTCCTTACGTTACGCACCCTGAATCCTCGCACCCCACAGACACAGCAAGCCGTGCTCACGTTACGCAGCAGCACTGCCAATGTCCTTCCTTTACAGTCTACTGTAGGGTTCCAACAGTGTTATCAGAGAAGTTCAGTCTGCCTGGATTCCAGTTAGACCATTATCTACTTCTGCAAATGTTATTACTAGGATGTGTAAGATTATGCAATCAAGCCCGTTATAATTACATTGGAGAATAATAGCACTCTGCAATTTCAATGCCAATAGCATTTCAAAAGCACCCATAATAAATTTCTAGACGTAATCCAACTGATTTCCTGTCTTTGAAATAGGATTTTCTTCTTTGCCGAAGGTGAAAAAACCCATTTCCAAGGTTCAAAACTGAGTTAGACTGCATTTTTAATGTAATTTGTTTTGTTAGTATAATTAAATCAATAACTATATTTCAATAAATGCATTAACAATGCAAAATGAGAGATTCATTAACATTTTAATCCCCAATTATGTTCTCCCAGCCACCAATTTTTTTCCCCTTCTAAGGCATCTATGAGGAAAACATATTCAATTGCATTTTAAAATGCCTTCAGGGCAGGCATAAGTACTGAGGATCCTATTGACAAAAGCGGAACCTTTCTGTACAACCACTTATTTTGAGATCCCGTTTATTAAGTGACTCCAGTCCTACCACATTAATTACTTGTTAATACTAGTCTTCTTTTGGCCCCCTCCCTACTCCCACCCTTCTGAATTCTGGTCACTGCAGGCCAACCGTTTGTCCATGCGAGGAGGCTGATGGATGGAGGATCAGGGAAAAAACCTTCAATCCCAACGGCTTCCAGAGAGTTTCAGAGATACATGTGCTCATTCACCTGGGTGATGTGCGCTTTCAGTATTAGTGAGCTGAGAGTGAGCTGAGTATTTTAACATCTTTTTCTGTTTTGGGATTTGCAAGAAGCATTCCGGTGTTTGCAGCAGCAGGCTTGCTACAGCCTACCAAAATCCCTGAAGTAAAAATACATATAATTTTTCCACAGAAAAAAGTCTGAAAGAATCAACCAGACCTAGCCAAAAACTTCAAAAACCAAAAGGCAAGTATGAAGATCTTTGATTTCCTGAAGGCTCATGTTGTCCAAGCATGATATATAAGCTGGAAATGGACAGCATAAGCAGTATTGTCTACGTGGAGAAGTCATACAGGGAATGCACCGAAACTTTCTGCCAACTATCCCATCCGCAGTATCGATCTGGGGAAACATAATAGGTCTTATTCTAGTGAATGCACTGGTTCTGTTAATATTGACTTCTTAATGATTTATGTCTTATTAATAATCAAAAGAAAAGCTTCACTATTTGTAACTACTACTACCACTAAAATCCTCATTTAAGCTACCAAGCTCTATAGAGAGATCATTTCTACAGGCAAAGCACTCGGAATCTCAAAGCACTTTATACAAAATTTTACATCAATTTTTGATGCACTTACACTGTATTGCTTTATAATTTGTTTTGCAGTCTACAAACTGCTGCAATAAAGATGCAAGGGATCATTATGTTGGGATGTCATTGGACATCCCAACATAACAGTTCCACGATGTATTAGCGTGCTGATCTCTTTTTCAAAACAACAACGAAAAATATCTATGTTCCCTTTTGCAGAATATTAGTGAAAATAAAAAATATTTCTCCAGCAATTTCGACAGCTTTACCTGTCCTGACTTTAAAATGATCAAAGAATATTTAGATCAAAAGTCCCATGACTGAAACTCCAAAGCACCGTGGGTATCTGCCCAGGTTCCTGGCTCTGCGCTTCTGCGCTGCTTTAGATGCTTCAAAATACTGCGAGGAGCTAAGCATGCTAAGGAACTCCTTTTCAGTGATAAATATTTCTGATAATTTTAAACATTAAGAAATAAAGAGAGACGGTATTTTTCAATCTTTTTAAGGCTACTTGCAGCACGCTTAAAGTTTCCATTTAGTTAACACAGAAATCCAGCTTCCATGCTAGGGAGTTTTATTCTGAGCCATTGCCTCAGAATAAATCCAGGATGAGCCGTTCCATCACCTTTCCAGGTGAGGCTGACTGGCCTGTAGTTACCCGGGTCCTCCTTCTTGCCCTTTTTGAAGCCTGGCGTGACACTGGCTTTCTCAAGATGATGGAGAGCGGCTTCGCAGTAACGTCTGCCAGTTCCCTCAGCACTCATGGGTGCACCCCATCAGGGCCCATGGATTTCCGGGTGTCAGGTTTGCCTGAATGATCTCTAACCCGATCCTCCGCGATCAAGGGAGAGTCTTCCTGACTCTTTGCTCTCTCTCCTACCTCCAGGGTCTGGGGCTCCTGAGGGCCAGCCTTGGCAGTAAAGACTGAAGCAAAGAAGGCATTCAGTAGCTCTGCCTTCTCTGCATCCTCCGTCACCAGGGCACCCACCTCATGCAGCAGCGAGACCACATTTTCCCTGGTCTGCTTTTACTGCCAAGGTACTTGAAGAAGCCCTTCTTACTGTCTTTAACATCCTTTGCCAGGTTTAATTTCAAGTGGACCTTAGTCTTCCCCCTTGCATCCCTGCATACTCTGACAATGTTCCTGTATCCCTCCCAAGTGGTCAGTCCCTTTTTCCACATTCTGTAAAACTCCTTCTATCCATTTGAGTTTTTCCCAGAAGGTTCTTGCTCATCCATGCAGGTTTCCTGCCGCCTTTGCTTGGTTTCCTACTCATAGGGATGCACCAATCTTGAGCTCTTGAACCCCCCGTCCTCCTAGAGCCTCCTCCAAGTACGTCTTTGAAGAGGCCAGAGTCAGTTCTGGGAACGCAGGGCTGTAATCCTACTTACTGCCCTGCTTCTCCCACGCAGGATCCTGAACTCCACCATCTCATGGTCACTGCAGCCGAGGCTGCCCCTGACCCTCACCTCCTCCTCTGTCTGTCAGCACAAGGGCTGGCAGCGCACCCCTCCTCCTTGAATGCCATAAGAAAATGCCAGTTTCTCACTAGTCGTAGAGCTATTTAAGTTTTTGTCCACCTAGTTCCACACAAAATCTTATTACTTTGATTTCTAAGAGCATAAAATCAGCAAATGTATTCTTTTTCTTGCAGAAAAGTATATTCCCAAGCAATTAGTCATTTGTTGAAAAATATTTTGAAAGCAACAAGGCTTATGAGTGTATGTATACTCTGGGACTGCTTTATTTTAATAAATAAAAGGTGGAGGGCTTCTTTGTATAAATTGCAATGACACTGCACGCAGGCAGCAACATATTCTCACTTCAAATGACCCTGTTATTCAAAGCTATTGATGGGCTTCAATCTGAGCACATTCACACACTAAGCACTTTACAATCGTAAGATTTTCTGCAGCATTAATAATTCTACACAGGGCCTCACCAATTGTTGACATTAAAGGTAAATGTTTCTCTTAATTTGCAACCCACGTTACAGTAATGGATTTAAACCACGTCCAGTTCCTACCTACAACCTACCCCAATTCACCATGCTCATTTCTAACAGCTACTAGAACAGATTATGTGTTATATTTTCAGCTGTAGAGTCGGGCATTGTCATCAATATTTTACTTCTTAATTCAACTGCATGATTTGAGTGAGTTTCTCAGTTTGTACACATCATTTTACCCCTGAAAGCAAAAGGTATAAAAGGGATTTCAGGAAGTGATTAAAGTATTTAGTCTGCCAGACAGCACTAAAGGTTATTTATCATCTTAACTCATGTGAAACTCAAACATCTATATTATGTCTCACCATGTCCCAATGCACTAATAGTGGCAAAATTAAAAACCACCCAAACTACCACAGAACATTTTATATCAAACTATACGTGACGTAATGTCAAATACCTCATCTAGTTTGTTTTCCACGTTGGCAACTGACTGAACTAAAGTGGCTCCAAAATCCCAAGACCTTTCAACGTGGCATCTGACACATCAGCCAGTGCTAGGACTGCAAAACCCATCTTCTTAAAAATCCTATATACAATGCATTATTATTAGCATGTATCTTTTTCTTTTTTTGACAAAATACGAAATTTTTACTATCTAGAGAGAAGAACTGGTAGGAAACATTCCTGTTGTGGTTTACTGGTTTGGCAGTGCTTGTCCTGCGTGCCAGTTATCTTCTCCAAGTCTTCTACTTTATTCCAAATTCATTCTTAGGAGTTATGGTGCACTTGTTCTCGCAGGAACTATACTTCATCACCATTCTTGTGAATATCAAGAACTACAAACTGAAATTAATTTTGTCCATTCAATGGTGGCTATTCAGCACAAGTCTTGGCTTAACAACATTATTTCCTCTCCTGAGAGGAATTTGCTCTCTTTGTGCCTATTCAACACTAGCTCCTGGAAGTAGAACCGGTGGAGAAATTCTGAAAAACATGCTGCTTAGCTGACATCAGAGCATTTAATAAAACTGGATTATGCTGTAACTGAATTTCAGAAGAAAACTAGAAAATAAAGCTCTGACAAGATGCAAGCAGAAAAAAATGTTCCACCTTCTAAGTCTCAAATCATTATTTGTTCAAAATCTCCAGTTTGTGTAATAGCATAATAAGAAGGCTACATTTTAACACACTACAGTTTGATTTTGTAAAGAAGACACATTTTGATTAATGTATATTAAAAAATCTAGATTTTCCTAGCAACAAATTTAAAAATGTTAGGCCTTGTTCATTGGAGAAAAAAAATAACAAACCAAAATAAATTTCAGCGTCTTCAAGTCTTTGCAAAATTTCTCGTCTTCATAAAACTTCTCTTCTTAACCTGTTCTGCAGACTCTCAGCTAACAAAATGATGTTGGGCCAGCGTGGCCGTGCAGACCCCCCCCGGGCCAGCATTGCTCTTGCTTTGGCTAAAAGGGCCCAACATTGCCCTCGGTTCAGCTGCAAGTGCAGAGAGGGGACAATCCGGCACCTTCTGACCTCGCCTGCCAGGGCAGTGAGTTGGAACACTCTGGTACCTTCTTGTCCTGGTGCCAGTACAGAAAACAGGGGGATGAGGCACCCCCGACAGCAGCAGGAAACACATCCCAGAGCCCTCCGGCCTGGGTCCAGCCCACCCCGAAAGTTGCCAGCATCCCCTGAGAAGAATTGTGGCCACAATGGAAAGTTGATTGACCAAAGTCCATCATCTCATGACCCTATTGATATTGACCCTAACTTCGGGCTCTTGGGAGCTCTCCAGGATCGCAGCAGGCAGCTACCCCCTGTTTCAGGACGTGACTCAGACCATCCCCGGACAGACGCCAACCGAGGGATAAGAGTTTGGAGTTTCAGACCGTCCCCTGACAGAAGCTGACCAAGGGAACAGAGTGAGTACAGTTATTTTGGTGTTAGGTGTTATTTAGAAATGGCACTGCATGCAGACAGGTACTAATCTTGGCATCCTACATCCCTTCTCCTAGAGAAACAGAGTAATAGAAAGCAGAGATGAAAGAAATCCTGAGAGATTGCCCAGTCCACTTCTGCATTCCAAGATGGGATCAGAGACGCTCAAACCATCTTAGACATGTAATTTCCTTCCACAGTGCTTTGGGCTTTTTCTTCTTTCTCATCAATTATAAACTCATCTCCATAATCAAGGCTTCTAGGTGGAAAACCTCCTACATCATGGCACATGGCACATCTGAGCTTTGCAGGCCAGGGTCATTAATCACATACCTCTTCATATGTCAGGAGAGAAGACAGGGATATTATCTGTCCATATGGTCCCACTCTGCTCTCGGCTGCTGCGCCGTACAGAGATCGATTGCAAACTGTACTCAAGAGTACAAAGAAAGCAGAAAGTCCAAAGGCCGATGTGAAACTTTACAAGCTCTCAAGAACAAAAAGAAAGACTTTTGTTGAGCATCCTCCGATTCACTAAAAACAAAAAAAGTCCAACCTTAAACCTGTTGTCTGTATTTTTGTAAATCTGAGATAACCAACCTGTAACACACAGCTGTGTAAGTGTTTATAGCAATGGGTGAGGTGCTCCAGAGAGCAGAAGAAATTCCACCAGCTGTCTCTGGTACTTTAACACGTGAAGCACAAAAACACTGACACAGAACAACCAAGGAGCTTTCCAGAGGAATTCTGAGACATCTGAATAGCAACCTTCTCAGGGGGATTTTCCTTTCTTCTAAAGTTTCAGTCATAAAGAGAAAGAGCACATTAGGAACCAGACAAGCCACCTTGGAAGACCATTTCAAAATGCTCCTGAAGACCCCACAGTGGTGGGTTCAGAGCCTGCCAGAGAACAGCATATTTCAGAGTGGAAAGCTGCCAAGGTGTTTGTGACTCACATGATCTCAGATGAGAACTGCTCATAGGAGCCAAGGTACACACCTGCTTAAATGCCTGCAGAACCACAGCTCTAAATTACAAAAATGCAACTAAATATCAGCAAAATTGAATTTATTTTGATGACAATGAACTTGACATTTCTTCCAGCATGGAAAGAAGGATGCCAGTCTTGCATTAAGGCAGCAGTCTCGAGCACTTGGGTTTCATCGTTAAATGGAATACAGGCTTCCCGTGGGATCTCTGCTTAAGATTCATAAATCTTATAAAAAGGACAGCTGCAAGACTCTCTCATTAAATTCATATGTATTCCTTCTCTAGAACCTTTTTTATTTAAGCAAAAGCCAGACTGAAGCTTGGCAGTCCATGTAACAGGACACTACCTACACTATAGCCTAATCCTAAAGTTTTGTTGCCTATCATCCCTCATTTTATGCTTAGACTGTAAATTTGTTGATGGGAGATCTATTTGGTTTTGCTTGTATAGTGTGTAAAAGGGCAGAATTCTAGTCCGTGATAGGATCTTCTATATGCCAGGAAATGGCAAATAATGAAAGTAATAGTATCTGATTTACTGTGAAGATGTCTCTCAAGTCGTTTTCTCCATATAATGCTTACTCAGTAGTGCAATGCGCTTTGGCTTCTAGAATATATTCTTGAACACTAGAGTATACTTTATATTTTATTTTAAATATCCTTTATTGAGTGATTAGTTATTTAATGTTTGTACACATCCTTGAACAGCGAAACACAACAGGAATCCTAAGTATTATTCATAATCTTTTATCATTACTTTAGTTGTTGTTGTTCTAAATTCTGTAAAGACTTCTCTAGACTCTAAAGACTGCCAAGGCACTAAATTTGGTCTTGGCCCTTTCTGTGTACTATCTGAGCTTAGTGTGATGTAGCTGAATCCATGAGTGAAAATATTCAGTTTTTCTCAAAAACTTCAGATAAAAAACAAGTCAGAAAATTATCTAGGGATGCCATTCACACGCAACGCTCAGACGAGGGCTACCGCTGCCTATGAACCAAAGCCCATTTTGGGCCAGTTCAGCTGGGTGACCTTTGGTCACGCTGCTGAGAAAACAGCTGAGGTGACCAAAAGAAAGTGAACCAAGAGCCCTGTGAGGTAAGAAGTGTAAAAACATAGAAAAAGGTGTAAGCGTGGATAGACAGGGGGATAGTTAGCAGTATGAGGACTCAAGAGGGGAAATATTGAGGTTAAAAGGTTTAAAATGCTAAAAAAAAATGGGGAACCAGAAGATGGCAACTCAGCACCATCACAGTTCAGCTCAGTCTAAGGAGCAACCGATGGCTGACCCCTCCTCACCGGCCTCAGAACTGCCTGAGCAGCAAGCGCTTGTCAGTGTCCTGGTGTCCCACCAGACTGGGGAGCACAGAACGCTGATAGAATCCTAACCCTTGCTCCTGGCTATCCACGGCGTGCTGGCACAGGAACAATTCTATGTACTCTTGAGCTGTGCAAATCCTGGGCTTCGTGCTCACAATAAAAATAGCAAAAGGAGTGTGAAAGTTCCCAAAGTGAATCAGAGAAAAGGGGTTACATATGTACAAATGCAATTCTCTCTCTCAAAAAAAAAAACCAAACAAAAAAAACCCAAACCAAAATAAAAAAAGCAGCTCCTTAGAATTAGGGGGAAAAAAGTGAATTGTGGTTGCAACACCATAAGCCTATTATGCCCTGAAGACATTTTCATACACAACATACTGCCAGGAGCCCTTATATCCACAATGAAGTGATCTTTATGAAATGTGCTAATATACATTCCATATAGAATCCATGCATACAAGCTTTTGCCTGAGAAAATTATGTGAACATAAACTTGACATATGAATAGGTAAGAACAAATGGGTTTTTCATATTAGAGGAAAATAACACCATTGCAATCAAACTCAAAGGGTGGCCTGCGCACTACTGAGTGGAAGTTTTTCAGTCAGCTTCAACAGTAATGTCTGAATTGCCCCTGACACGCCTAAATTCAGGCTTAAATTGACCAAGACAAGGGATGTGGATCAGCACTGTCCATCCCGCAAGCTGCCTTTGCCCCGGGCTCACAAGACTCGACCACGTCATACGAGACAGACCCTGCGACACACCACCCTTAGCAGCAGAGAATGAGGTGTGCTCCTTCTCTACAGGAGAATAGTGAGAACCACCTTCCTGCCTTCCGTGCAGTGTCACCTATGAAATCTACAGCACATAGCCTTTAAAATCCTGCTCTAGCTCCCAAGAGGGCAGCCCCCACCCCCTGAATTCTGGCTGTTTCACTCCAACTAGCGTGGAAGAATGCATCACCATGTCACAGAAATAAGCATAATCACCCAGGCCATCTTACACCCCTGTACGTTTATCTCGAAGATGAGATGATCACTCTCCAGCTGGCTGCCAGAAGTTGGTGTTTACCTTCTAATCCACTGCCTGCTGAAGGCATCTATTCAAACTTTCAATACCACTGCTCTCATGCTGATAGCTTCAAGTTTACTGGTTTGCGGCCTCACCAGCTGAGAGTTTCCACCACAGGTAACGTGTCTGCTCCAGCCATTGCTGGCCTCCAAACCTCACCGCCTTTTCAGGCAGGTCCCAAGATCCTGCACGGGGGCAGTGATGTGCAGGCTTAGCTGGCTAATTGCACGGGAGTGAACCTCACATTGTCACCAGCAACTCCAACCAGCTCATCCATCACAGCTGAGGTGTCTAGTCCTGCCCCGTTTTTCAGCTGACGAATAAGAAAGCACAATCGGAGGTGCCCAGGTGGTCCAGGTTCGGCACCATTTGTGGTCTGTAGGCGTAGAGTGGAAGTTTGAGATGGTCTTCTCCCATCCACACCAGTCTGAAGCTCTTTTCGTCATCCAATTTATTCAACTTACAGGAAGCATTAAAACATTTGCCTGCCTTTTTGGTGCTTAGACTTTATCTAAACTATGTCACTTGAATAGGCCCACACTGGGCACACAACGTTTCCAACAGATCATGTTCTGAAATGAATTTGCTGAATACAAAGGGGAATAAGACAGTCTCATATAAACTTCTGCACAATCTCTCTAAATGATACATAACCCACGGATTCAAAAGCCACACATTTTTTCTCTCCTGTTAGGACAGCACAAGTGTGTACACCCCTTTACTCAGAGAGCTAAAAGCTCATGTTCCATCTGACCAAGAGACCTGTTTGCACGTCTCAGCAATACATACTGTGAGCAATGGATGGAACACTGACCACATACAAATATCTCCTGTGTACAGACCACCCGCATTCCAACACTGCCTCTGGCAGAGCTGGCACTGCCAAGCACTTTTCATGTGCTAAAATAATCCGTGCTAGTACAGCAAGAGAAAAGAACATCCGGGCTTAAAAGGCACATTGGCCCATTCTCAGCACCACGTTACACTCCCACCATCTCACACGTACGCAAACAAATCCAGAATTAAAGCACCGCAAAATGCTTTCTGTGCAGTTGTTTAAATTGCTGCAGATTTTCTGAAAAGAGCCCAATATACACAAAAAGTGCTGGGGAAATGTGGACTGGACTTACTTACAGGTAAAACCTATCTCAATACACATAGGGGAAAAATAAGTTCTCTAAAGAACAGAAACCATTCATGATTAATGTATTTTAAATTATATCATCATCTTTGGCAGCATTAGTTATGAACCATAATATAAAATTCTAGAAACCAGTTGGCACTAATGTATCTATAAGAGAAAGCAGATGTTTTAGAATTAATACCTTCTACAAACTTTTACTTTTTATCAAAAATAAAACTGTTTCGAACTCAAAAATGTTTTGATATTTTGTGTAGGTCTTGGTTCGCAAAGATGTGAAAAACACTATACATCCACATGCATATCTAATCTATGTTAACTAATGAAATACAATCAGAAATAGGGCCAAACACAGGAACACGATGGAACAAAGAGCAACTACTTCTCCCCTTTAAAAAAGAAAAAAGAATTTGTTGTCATTTTATGTCTAAAGATGGAGTCAGTAGCATCATTGACTCCTGCTCACAATAAACTATCAAACTGTTACAGAACAATCAAAACAGTGCCAGTAGTTTTCCAAGGATACCCTAATCATCAGAGTATTCTCTGTCATTAGAAATGTTCAAAAGATTAAAGTAAAAATATTAACCATTTTGGGGAGTTTGACATGATCTCAGTGACTTTAAGATTCTAACTTTTTAAAAAAGCTTATCTCCCCCAGTTATGTCCACATGAATAGCTACTGCTGTACTATCACAAAGGTGTTCAAACCTTTTGCATTATGAATTCTTTTTTCTGTAGATGACAGTGCTGTTCTGGAGACCAATTTCTAGCATGTACCTAAGTGTTTTCCTGAGTAGACATGGACTGATACAGATGTTCAGGTTATATAAACAAAAGAAAGGAAGAGACAAAGCCTTTAAGTTCCTTTGGGGGGACAGAATACTAACTACCAGTAACCTCCACACTCAAAAAGGTGGGAAAACTCAAAGTATGTCCCTCAAGTTTCAAATCAGTAAAACAGAAGTTGCTCTTTAACATAGCTAGAACTGGGAAACATTCTTCTCCCTGAATACATATTAAGGTTCCAGAAATTCCAGACTCCAGAGGAGGCCATGGAAATGCTCCCAGAGGGGCATGGAGCCCCTCTGCTGTGAGGACAGGCTGAGAGAGTTGGGGGTTTCAGCCCTCTCTCTCATTGCACGGAAGAGAAACACACAAACACTAACAATGTGACAGATTTTTTAATACATAATTTGCTTCCAGTTATCAATACATTTTCCTAACGTTTTAAAATAATTTCAGACCTGTATCTGTTATTAAAAGATCCATTTCTTCCTATAAATAGTGTTAAACAGCTGAATTCCATTTAAACCTTTGAAAAAAAAATTGCTGGTGTCTTAAAAATACTATAGCAAGGAGAAAACGGTATCGCAGTGGCAAAGAAATCAGCACTAGTTACTGCCTAGCGTTCCCCAGGCCACAGCTTCATTAAATAACGTAGCAAATAAGAATCTCCCTGTTTACAGGAAATTACTTGTCCTCTTACTAGGATTTTTTTTAAATTAGAAGTGAAATTGGCATAGGCAATTCACATGTATTCATATATTTACACCAATCATTTTCTATTGAGCAAATGGATCAATACAAACTATTTAAGCCCATGATTTATTGCGTGTGTGGTTCACTACCTAGTCATCATTCACAGCATAACTATCTACCATGACCTAGAATCTCACTGATATTTGTTAAATATAATGTTCGCATAACAATAAATGTGCTTAAATTTTATTTCAATTTGCTGCAAATTATCAAGTGGAAGATTTGTAGTAACTTTATATTCTTGCTTTGCCCCAAGCTTTTCCTCTTCTCTTTTCAAATTAGCAAAATTTCTGCCCAAAAGCTACTGCTCTTGCAAATTCCCAAACTACGAGCTGTAAGAATTTTCCAGACTATGGACTGTAAAATGAGACAAAAATTACAGTGCAAAAATAACCTAGCAGAAAAAGTCCAGCTATCCCAGAGTAAACCGGTTTCCTGTGCTTCAGCCAATTATTCTCACGTAGAAGGCTGGATGCACTGAAGTCTGGATTTTCACCAGTGTCTAATTTACTTCAGGAGAGCTATCCCAGCCAATCTGCACTGCTGATCCCGTTTAAATTCAGTCTCAGGTTTTTTTCTGGATTCTCCCAAGGATGTCAAGGGGTTTTTTTGCAACACCTCCCACCTTTCCCACACTCACCAGGATAAAGGCAAAAGGCAGATTGTCTATGGCCTGTAAAATCCACATTGTCCCTTTTTATTGGCTGTACGTCTCTTCACTGCTGCCTGCTCCCGCCATTCAGAGCGGAGGCCTCCGATACAAACCCTGACATCACATAAAGCTTCGCCGTGCAAGAAAATAGCCAACAAGATCACTGGGAAGACATAAATAACGGAACGCTTTAAACTGCTTTTCCAAAATAAGTCCTGATCAATCCAGTACTGAACATCTATTTTTGCAATAAAAATATATACTTTCCCCAATTTTAAAAGAAGTCTAAATGTATAATGGAAAGATTCAGAATTAGTTAAAAAAAGGGTCAGGAAAGAGAGTCACAAGCGTTTACTTTCTTCAAATAAAATTTAGGTAATATTAGTGAGTTTACTCATTTTTTCCTCGCACTCTGTCCTGAAAAGTAGTGAGCGCAACTTAAATCTCTTCCTGCAGTACTCGCTTATGTAAATAAATATGAGCTTCTTTCCTTGGACTTTTAATGGGGTTTATATCATGTTGAGTTTTGTTTTGCTGCTTTTTTTTCCCTAATGCAAAATGAACAATTGGTTGCTGAAAATATAATTAATATTGTTTCCAATTGTGCAATTCTACAATATGAAAAGACCATGACAAAGTTTTCAATAAGCTTTGGCTGAAGGAGAAAGGCAGCAGTGCTGCCTAGGAAATCAGCCAAATGTAAAGAAACCCTTCATGGTAATTTGACAAGACTATATTATCGATTTCAACACATAAAGCAATGCCATCTACTCCTCTAAAAGTTCTTCATCTAAGTGCATCTTATTTCGACAGTCATAATTATATATATATGTATAAAACTAAATTTTTCTGATGCTTACTATATATAGGACTCAGGGGCAGGGCCAGAAAAGGGCTAGCTAAAAACGAACCTTGTTTTTAAGAGAATCTTTACTCTCCCATAATGATTTTTTTCTTAGTTATCTTTAAAATGCAGCTCAGCCCTCCTTCCTGCTTTGGCCATTTCCATGCCAGCTCCCCAGTTACAAACCAGCGTGCCCAGACACAGAAGCGTTGCAGTGACTGACGGGAGCCACTAGTCTGAAAAATCTCAATTCAAGAATGCAGGGAGCCACACCGTGGGTCCAGATAGAAAGAAGAGTGTTGAAAAAGAGACTTGATCAATATTCAGATGTTCATTGTTTGTGATGCTTGAAAAGATAAATTCTAATCTTTTTGCTACTAGATGAATTTCTGCAAAAAGACAATACCAAGTAGGTCAAAACCCCCTTCAATCTATCTCCAGTTTGCCATCAGTTATTTGGGGTTTCTTTAAAGTCTGTCTCAAAAAGATTTAGTGCTCTGACAGTCTGATTAGAAACTCAGTGTTCATGAATCAGGCAAGAACTCCAGAACAGGGAAATGGAGTTTAGTATCTCAAACTATTCCATCTGCATCTGCCACAATTCATACACTTCTCTGTAACTGATTTTCAGCCTGAAATTAGGAGGATTTCCAAACCCTCTTCACCTTGACTTGTTACCAAAGTTAATAGCAAATTTCTCATTGTTTTTAATAACCGTGGGTTTAACTCCATGCAAACTGCTGAAAAATCTACTCTGCTTTCTGAAGGAAAAGTATTTATTCATGAGAGCTGTACTGTACATAAAATACCTGATGTGAATCAAATAATTTAATTTGACATATAATTCATCGTTGCTGTGAACATAAATCATTCTGGGCTTGCTCAGGGTTTTTTAATTGAATCCTTTACTTTCATTATAATGACTGGATCCTTCTTTCTAGTGAAATCAACAGGAATTTTGGCTGAGTTACTGTTTCAATTGCATCAATTAAAGCTGAGATAGTCAACATATACGTCCCAAGATCCTTTTAAAATATAATTGTAAGGACTCTTGGCTTAAGGACAATAAAATCACAATAAAGAACAGAAATATCAGTTAAAAGCATTAAACAGTAAAGAAAATAGTTACTGTA
Organism: Limosa lapponica baueri; assembly: GCA_002844005.1. Classification (NCBI taxonomy): domain Eukaryota; kingdom Metazoa; phylum Chordata; class Aves; order Charadriiformes; family Scolopacidae; genus Limosa; species Limosa lapponica. Next base: position 93,678 of record KZ506421.1, read on the forward strand.
ACTTTCCAAAAGTAGGAATCCCTGCATGTGAGTACACACACATTTGACAAAAAAAAGTGCTTCACAAAATTCAGCTTTAATCCATATACACAATCCAGTATAACATGGTGGGCATTTAGTTTCTTTGTACATTCATTCCTCTTACTGTAAATTTAAACTTTTAAAAATAAATTCAGTTGAGATATCATCTGGTTTTGTCTCATACTAGTGAAATACTGGTAAAGTTCATATATGCTAAATAATCAGGCTTTTCATGCTTCAGTCTCCCCTACAGATTTTTAAATCTTTATTCACATCCCGTACATCCCCAAAGTGCTTTGCTTTACTGCTTCAGCAACTTCACTGACACAACTGACAGAGCAGGCACTAGCGATTTATTTGACAACAAATTCTTATCTATGCAGAGACCATGAGAAACCAAATCCTAGTCCTGAGCATCCTTGAACTGAGAGGAAGTTTGGCTGCTACATTCACCCAGCATGACTTCGGAGAATATTATGGGGGAAAAAAATATGTTTTCTTTATTCAACTGAATTATTTATTGGCTTTACAAGTCTTCTATTTTGAAATTTTCCAATGCTAATTCATCGAGCATTATTGGCTTAAAACATCCTGCAGTATTTTAACAGCAAGAAGAATGAAGTCATTAAGGCACACATAGAATCATAGAATCACAGAACGGTTTGGGTGGCAAGGACTTTAAAGCCCCCCCAGTGCCACCCCCTGCCCTGGGCAGGGACACCTCCCACCACACCAGGTTGCTCCAAGCCCCCTCCAACCTGGCCTTGAACCCCTCCAGGGATGGGGCAGCCACAGCTTCTCTGGGCAACCTGGGCCAGGCTCTCACCACCCTCACAGCAAAGAAGTTCTTCCCCAGATCTCAGCTCAATCTCCCCTCTTTCAGTGTGGAACTGTTCTCCCTCGTCCTATGGCTCCCCTCCCTGATCCAGAGTCCTTCCCCATCATGCTGTATCTTGATCAAGAACTCTCCTTCTCTCCTTCGATGCCTAGCAAAACAGTCCATTATGCAGAAAACGCTGCAATAACGGGGTGGGAAATCTAAGATCAAGCACCTGACCTGCTTCTGCCAGTTGAAGGCCAGAACCCCAGTATGCCCACACTGCCCAGGGAACTGGGGTGCAGAGGTGCCCACGCTGGCAGCATGCAAGCTGGTGTCTCATCTGGAAGCTGCTCAGGGTGACCAGTGTGGGCTCGTGCCCACCCTCCTCTTCCAGTCTGGGGCAGTGCACAGGTACCAACCAAGTCCGAAACAACCCCTTTGCTCAAGCTCTCCCACTCCGTTTAGCTCACCCTGGTTGGGACAGGGATTCACTGGAGGACTGGGAGGTCACAAAGTCAGCCTGCTTTGTGGAGTAAGCTGAAGGAAGAGCTGAATTGGCTTACCTTCAGCGGCCTCAGCACTCCCTGAGACAAGAGACTCTCCTCAAGGAGAGATTCGGGTTTGTCTTTGCTTTCGTTTAGGCAGAGTAAGGACTTGACTCCCTCTTCCATTTCCCAGGTGGGCACCCCTACTTCCAGTTTACTAGCCATCCTGTAACGGTTCGCTACCTAGGCTTTTGTTCACACTTTCTCATCAAAACAGGTAGACTTCTATGAAGCTGGTTTGATATAACAGAGCTTCACCGTGGCTTCTAGCATATAGCCTCAAACATCTGTACAGGGTACGACACAAACATCAACATAAAACTCACCAACCACCCAACAGAAGTGTGAAAATTCATCATCATACCGAGCACTTGGCACTTGCAAGACCAATCCTCTGCAGAAACCGTTGGAAAAGCCCCTGCTCATTTGTTGCTTATGGTTTACACAACAGTTACGGAGCAAAGCCAGGAAAAATGGCAATTATACATTGTGAGAAAAGCTATTTTCAACCTGAAAGGTGAAAGTGAAATGCAAGAACACTTTCAAAGAATATACCACAACGACTGGGTAAGCAAATGGTTCCTATGTCAAATGTCTTTTAGTATAGTAATGGTATTGGTCTTATAATAATTTAAATGAATTTTCAACAAATATAAAATCGTCTCATATTTTACTAATTTTAGACACATACAGTTTTACATCAAGTATATATGCTCATTGATATGTCTATATTGAGCATATATGGATTATACTTGGATGTATTTCAATACTTAAGCCATCAAACCATTTATATGATAAAAATATTAAACAAGCAAAATCATTACTTGATAATAAGAGAGTGAACAAACAACAAATAACTTATTTCAGTCTTTCATGTTTTCATCACATTTGCTTCAAGTAACACTTTTGGTAAGTGAGCTGTCATAAACAGCTGTTAGACTCCTAACTCTGTGCTGATGAAACAAAATTAAAACAGGTAATTACGAGGTTCCAATTAGCAGTAGGTTTGCCATCGCACCCGAGGTGAGCACACCCAGAAACAGACCAAGCCAGAGAAAGAGACCTACGACAGGCAGAGGCAGCAGCAGGCAGCTGAAGGCGCTGTCGGGAGCAGGGACGTCAATAAACCTGCCCTAGAAGCAGGGAAAGCAAAGCCTAACAAAACCAAGGAAAATCTCAGTCCGGCCAAACCTCCTCCTCTCCCTCCGTCGACCTACAGACACGCTCAGTAGGTGACAGGCAACAGTGTCTCGCTGTCAGCATCTAAACACACACTACAATGAAATTTTTCTTTCTGGCATCTGGAACGTATTTCAGATAGCTCACTGACAACCACAGTTCATTAACATATCTAATTAAGTGCAAAACTAGTATCAGAACCCAGGAGAGCAATTTTTTTCCCCTTGGACAGAATTTTCCCAGTTTAAAATTTCCAAACTGAAACTCAGAATTTAAAAAACGATGCAAGTTTGTTATCCAGTTTGTTCGAACTGTAACTCAGTGATACAGATTATATTTCCTCCTCAAATACATTCATTGGTTTGGCATTTTGTCCCAGA
>KZ506421.1:98232-111863 GCA_002844005.1 Limosa lapponica baueri
TCAACAATTCATAAATACTGTGGGACAGGATTGGTTTTGGGGGTTGTTTTGGGCTGTTTGTGTGACAGCACAGGCCTGGTAGACCCTGAAACAGGCACGTCAAAGAACTCATACAGCAAGTTTGCTCCCAAACTGCCTTCCTTTTGGGTTAGAAACCATTTCTATAAATATGGCATGGTATTTTACACAGCTCCCAGTGTACAATAATCTTCTGATGGGGACTGATGAGGAATGCTGCGGTGTTCACCTTACAGTTTTGCTCTCATAACTCTGCAAGATTTCGGATAGGGTGCAGATGGACTGTACATCTGCAACTGGTACTTCAGCAAACCGTAACGTTCTGTCCAGGCAGACCAAGATATAATCGTAATTACTAAAATGGAACAGAGCAAACAACATTAGAAAAGAATATCCAGACGAGGGAGCAATAAGAAGATATTTGGTCTAGTTTCTTTTCATCAGAGCAAGTATTGAGCCCTTTTGGCCCCAAAAAGCTAATCTAAGGTGCTTTGTTCCACCGCTGGAGGAGTACTAAAGAATAAACCTGTGTTATTCTGATGAAAATCTCATTATAAGAAGCTGATTACTAATGATACAGGACAAAAAAACCCAACAGAATAGGCTAAAAGAAAGCCTTGAAAATAATGGTTTCACTGGAAATTAGTTTCAAAGTATCACATTATATATGGAGTTAGGAAGGCCATACTTCTCATGGAGAATACAAAAGAGTATAAGATTTACTACACTATTACTACTATCTCATCTGTATTATAAGGATTATCCAAACTGATGAATTGCCTTTATTCTGCTGGGGAAGGACAGCTTCTGATGATAAAATAGATTCTTCACAGACTAAAAAAACAAAATAAAATCAGCTCCCTTTTCTCTAAATTATCTGACCATCACTGTCACTTCCAGTTTTCCTCCCCAAAGATATTCTGGGGAACATATCTGGCCCAGCATCAACCCAGCACCAGATTAGTGTGACAGAAACGGGCTGCAGACAACTTAGTTTTTATTTCCTGATTCCAAAATAAATCCAGGAACGGGTCCTTCCCAACACATAACTGCCAGTTCTGCTAAATTAAATTGCATTTGCTGCAGCAATCCCTGGAGGCCATTCTGGCCCTTCCCGGAGCGTTCATACTCCGGAGGCATTCCTGATTATGTCATCATCCCCTTTCACTGATACACAAGAGTTACGCAAATATTTCCTCATTTGGAAACTGACTGGTTTTTTACAGCACTTTTGATTTAAAAAACAGCTCACTTTATCACAAAGAAATTCCCTTTACACTTCCCCAATTTTTGAAAAGTATTGATTCCGGAAAATTATTTTCATTTATTAACACAATGATTAACCAGTATTTAATTTGAATCATCACATTTCTACTATATTCTGCATGTTCTTTGATATATCATTTTACATCAAAACAGACAGGTTTTACATTCGACTTATTTTAACCTTCTCATGGCTCCATGATAATAATTCTCAGGCAGACTTTTTTGGATTAACAATGTTATTTCTTACTCGGAATTGGCAGAAAACCTAATGCAATTAATGATGCTAGGAAAATACTAGTTATCATCAAGCCAGAATTCTGCAGGAAAGTGTGAATTCAGATTTTGGAAGAATGCTGAAGTATGCTGTTCTGTCTATTCAAACTACAGGGCTAGTAAAACCCTGATATAAAAACAGTCAAAAGGGAAAGTGTTACAGGCTATCTCCAGGTTAACTTGAATTTTACTATATTTTAGTGATTTTTTCTGTCTAGTAATGCCAAAGTCTAAAAGGTAAGATGACTATACTGCCTAAGTGCTACATCCATGCCACAGACTCCCAGTGAGAGATTTGCTAATTTCTAAAGTTTGCTTCAACATCCTTGTGAATCAGTGATACTCCAGTACAGATCTAGATATGTTCTTTAACTGATTTTATGACATCTGCAGAACATAAGAAACCAACTCCTATTGAAAATCATTGGAAATTAGGTACATAGCATAGATTTTTCAAAAGTACTCATTGCCAAAATCTGCTCGCATTCATAGGCACAGAAATTTAACCTTTGGCTACAATAAAACCAATGTTTAATGCTCTTTAACATTCATAGTCCTGTCTTAAAACTAAATTTAATTTTTTTGTTGGGATAAACAGTGCCCAAGAGTTGAATTCCATGTATATACAGCAATGTAAGAAATATAGGATTTACAATTTAATTAGAAATACACTAGACTTTTAGAGTAAGCAAGTTCAAATCAGTTTTATTTATATCTAGAGGGAAAATACAAGGATTTATTAATACGTGTTTTTACAGATCATTTACAAGCCAGAGGGCAGGGGAAAAAATTAAAATTCAGAAATATACAAATAAGCCTAAAACTACAAAAAAACGTTACGGAAATTTCAAAAACTCCCTGCAAATAAGCATGTATTTTCAGTAGACAGCTTCTGGCAATATCTACTGAAATTTACTAAGGGCAGAGTTAACAAAGAACTTCTCTGTAGTTGCCAGTACGGAGCTGCTCTGATTAAAGGCATATAAATTTGGGGCAGATGACCAGTTGCCACTAATCTTTACCGAAGCCTGTGGAAAACTGTTATCACATTAAAGTTTATGTATTATTCTGGACAGAACTAGTTTCTGTGATTTAAATCTGCGTAAAACCCAAGCTTTCTGCTTGTGTAACTCACCAATTCAGACATACATTAATACTAAGCGGATTTATACACACAAGTGGCTCCAGTCTATGTGCACTGAAACACTGTGTGGCGTCCATTTTCAGGCTCTTTTGACTTGTGTGTCAAATCTTGGACTGTGAAGGAATGAGGACAGAGGTGTAACGTACCGGTACTGGATCGCCAGCGCAGACAGGTCTTGCCATTAGTATTTCCTGGCTACGTGCCCCAAACTGTGCCTTCCCTTTCCAGTTCAGCTGTGACAGGGTGAACCTCAGCACTTTAAAGTTGCAGCTGAAGGACTTTAGTCTTTATCAAAATGATGTCTAATCCTTAGTTTAATTAATACAGACATTACAATCAGAACAAAATAGTCTGCAATCTAAATGTTCAATAGTCTTCACAGATGACTGTATTTGATTCCTTCCCCTCTCTGCAAGAATACTATGCCACAGAAATCACTAGACATGATATATCGGCTACAGTATATTCCATATATTTCTTAAACTTGAATATAGAACCTATACCATTCTTTATGAGCAACATGACTTTTTCCTTCTTGATTCAAAAGCAAACAACACAGTTCAATAAATTGATTACTGCAATATGTCACCACTCACATATGTAACAGCAGCAAGAAAAACAACAGGAATTCTGCACATCAGCTACTTCTTATTTTCTTCCTGGATAATATATACTGAAAAGTATCTAAAAAAATTCGGAAAAAAGTCATCAGGACCTAACTTATAAGCAGAATTGACGTGCTGTTCTCAAACATTTCCAATGCACTGTAAATGTAGTATCAAGCTATTCTGAACTTGTTTGCAGCGTCCACTTGTCCAATATCCCATGTAGAAGAAACCATATCATTTTCAAAGACAGAGGAGACTTTTGGTGATTAATATTATGGCTCGTGTTGCTCTGTTAAAGGTTTGGGCTGTTTCAATGGACAAAGCTGTTCGCATTGCCTCACCCTAAAACGCTGCAGGTAAACTCTGCAGAAGCAGACAAATGTCTATAGCCAGAACTTCATTCACAGCTTCTCCCTGGAGAAGACCACCTGAAGTAACACGCTGCAATACTGAGGGCACTGGGAAAATTGAGCTCCTTCTGCAAGGAGGGATTAAGTTCTGCAGTACAATTTCAGAAGGTGTCACAAAGAAGGAGAATATAAAACCTAATTTATTTCTTCTTAATCTTTCAGGGTTACAATTTTAAGAGATGAGTCAAATAAATGCAAACAAGTGATGATTCATCTTTAATTGCAAAGCAACTTATCCACCTGGCACGCTTCACAGACACCTTTGGCTCTGCTGGCTGAGATCAGCACGTATTAACTTCCTTGTATTGGAAAGAGAATGATTTTCCTCCAAAAATATGTGTCCTGTAATTTACAGGAGAATGAAAACTGTTACAACCTATGAAAAGCTTATTTAAGGAGAAAATATTTTTGAAAAATATTTTGTTTAAAGCCAAGCTACTAGTCAATTGCTTCCAGAGGAGACCAATATCTTGAAAGCTACTATTTGGCAGCAGCCTGCTGAGCTGCACTGCAAGAGCTACACGGATGTACTAACGTTGCACATTCCTTGGAAAAGAAAGACCTAATTCTGAGAGGATCCTGCAGCAAGAAGTGTCCTAGCGGGGGCCAAAAAGCTAAAGCACAGCTAGAGCTGACTACAAAGTAAATGGTAACACTTTTAAAGCTGCAGTCGGGTGTGAATATTGGTTTGGGACATCAGTTTATGTTTGTTCACTTACTCATACGGTATACATCTGTGAAACTCACACCGTACCAGTTTCCCAGTATGTAACTGAAAAAGATGGGTAAACTAGACAAACATTCAAGTACTGAACAAATAATCTGCTCTCTGTCAATACCACGTGTCGCACGCGAGCATCACAGTGCCTAGACCAGCAGGAAAAGATCCCAGAAAGAGCGTTATCCCCACTTCTCTTGGGAAATTGTTTTGTATCCAAACACAAACTGTGTTTGGATACACTAGTAAGAAACACTAAGTAACTTCCCAACAGGAATTTGCCTGTGATAGTCCACCTACATTTCATCTTTTCCTTAATTTTGTCCTATTAACTCTAGTTGTACCACTGTGTTTATTCTAAAGGATTCTTTCCTTATTGTCACTACCCTTCAAATATCTGTGGGTTATTTCCATTCTCCCCAGAACTGTCGTGTAAAGGCCATACAATTTGCCTTCAGAGCATGCAAGGTCAGTAAATGTCAGGCGCATCACCACGTGGCCGAGCTACGCCAACACTGCAGCTGGCTGGATTTCTAGGCAGAAGGTCTCATTGAGCCACTTTTATCAGTTTAAACAAGTATTCATTTAGCACAGTATAAAAATATTCTCCTGCCCTTTCTATTTCTATATTTGAATGTGCCTTTTTTGGTGGAGGGTTTTTTGAGGGGAAATATGTGGATGTAACTCTCGTTTGATATGTAATATTAATGGACTTTTTTTTTGTGGTTTATAATGGATGTCTCTCATGCATTTTAATAAACTTTTAATGGCTATAAAGGAACACTAAGCTGCTTGGAGGAAAAACAACCCGCATGGCACATCAAGTGAGATTTGTGGTTCTTTTCACCTCTGCTTCCAGATTGCTGTTACACTAAATGTTGTGAGTGATGAGTGAATTGTGGAGAACATCAGCAGAAAAGCCTTTCTACACAGGAGCTTCTCAGAAATACTTACTCAAGAATAGATTTTTCCAGAACAGCAGTTGCTGAACATTTCATCCGTAAATACCCTTGTTCCAGGATAAAAGTGCCACATCTGGTTTAACATGATCCATTTTGCAAACAGTTTGAGATAAACCATTGTGGCAATTATGTAGCTCATAAACACAGTTATTATAGGATAATTATTCAAATCTTTTCGTAACTTTAATCCAAGTTATCCATCAAGAGAAAATAAGTAACTGAAATACTCCAAAGACACACAGAACAGTAACAAAGCTGGAGATCACTGAGTGAGAAAAGAAAGAAGAACGAGCATCACAGTAGCTAATCGCTCTTCAACCATCCCAGTCTAACTGCAGGAAGGAAGCACACAGGAGACAAAATCAAGGAGTATCAAATCCAGCTCATGAGTAACTGGAAAAACCCTGGAAAACTTAGAAGATACAAGTAAAGGAATACTGCAGTAAACAGTACCACAATTTAAGAAGGAAAATGTACACTCTACTTTTCTATATTATTTTAGTTGTTAGAGCACTAACCAAGAAAGGTGAGATTTCAACCTTACTCCTTCCCTTCAGCATTTGTTAACCACCATGTTAATTGACTGAAACACCCAGGGAAGCAGTGCCTGCTCTTCAGTTTCCTCCTCGGCCCCGAAGGGTCTAGGCGTAACCCTTTCACTCCAGTTATGTTGTGCAGGAGCCCTGAGGTCTCCCACCCAACTGGAGAGTGGCCGACCTGTGGGCAGAGATCCTCTCCCAACCTGCACCTGAACTTCAAGACACTGAGGACTTGTTTACTCCAGTGGAAAGTGACAGCACCTGTGGGTAACTTGCAAACTTCAACACTTTTTCTGGCACAGAAACACAGCTGGTTTTCTGCATTTTAGATTCATCACACAGAAGAAACCAGTGCCTTTATATTCCCTTCATTGTCCTGCTTCCCTGTCTGCTCCCTATGACGCTGCTATCACTGCTCAAAGTGAATATTCACATGGGTATGAGCTTTTTCAATCCCATTTTGTTTCTCTGATTAGTTTACATTTTCCCTATTTAACACGTTAACTTTAGTCCAGAAACATGGAGCTGTTGTTCCAAAGTTACACTGCTTTTGTTTAATCAAAATGGATTCCTTGATCAACAAAAAAAAAAAAAAGGGGGGGGGGAGAGCTCAGTGTGGAAGGTGTTTTTCTCTGGGCACTGCTTTTGAGCATCCCCTGATAACAGAATCACTCCAGCTGGGCAGCCAAGGATAGGTCTTGGGCTGTCCTCAAGCCATGGGGGATGGCAGGCTGTAGAGAAGGAGCAGCTTTTTTCAGTGAGGTTGGGGGGGTGCTGGTGAGCAGCTCCTGATCCCCAGAGGAACTTGAACTGTGCATAAAACCCCACAACTGGGATGTTGCCGGGGTGCCACAGCTCAGCCTTCGCTGCCTTCCGCTCCCACGCCTCGTCCGGACGGGAGACAGTTTGAAAGTGGATCAGGGTGTCACAAAAGCACCCTCAGCCTGAAGTGGGTCCCTCAACAACTGGGCCTTTTTCAATACCAGTCGAGACAGTACAGTTTGGAGGGGACAATGCTGGGGGGTTATTTTAGATAAATTCACGTCTCGGGAAGGTTTTCAATGTCATTCTGATTATAGGGGATGTGACAATCTCTCTTTGTGTTTAACTCCAACGCAGCTCATGCAGGAGTCAGCCTTTTCAACTCTAGTATGAATTTAAAATACCTTTTCAGTCTCTTTACTGCTGTAACCACAAAGCCTGCTGAGCTAAGGCAGTGCAGATAGCCTAAGAGCTCTATAACAACCAGTATAAAGTACAGTATAAACAATATAAAAGCAATATAAATGATATAAATTGGCATAAACAGTACAAAGCACAGTACCAGAAGAAGCAAGCCAATGAATACCTATTTGTAAATCTGGTGAAAGATAGGAAAGCAACATGTGTGGCATCTGTAATAAGAAAAAGCTTCCACTTGGACCCGGCTGGCACCAGTAAATGTCTTTGAGCAGGCGTATGCCTCTGAATGAACAGCTGGTGTGTACTGGGCAGCCAAACATAGGCAACACAAGGTTTGCACTCCCGGCCCATTCGTCTGCAAGGGTTTGCTCTGTACTATGAAGACCACGGCTTTTGAGAGCAGCTTTCAAAGATGCCCAGGCTGGATTCTTGTAATGTGCAAAGTACAGAAAGGGATCTTTACTGAAATCTTTGGAGAACAGCTCAGATCCAAGCTACAGTAGCACAACCCGCAGGCCCTTCTCACGAAATGTAGTTACTTTGATAACAGGAGTAGAAAGCAGTTTCTTTTTAAGGGAAGACAGTGCTATGGAAACAAGTTTGGAGATGTTTGTCAGGAAAAAAGCTCTAACAGAAAGGCAGGCTGTTTGATTTTTAAAAGAAAGGTTAGAAACAGCTCAGCGTGCGTTTGGGGCACGGAGCAGGTTCCAAACTGCCAGGCCTCTGCTCACAGACCTGATGAAATGCTGCCTCATTTCTGAGGGACCGCTCTCTCCACAGCTCTGCAGTCACGGGCCCAAGGTGGGCCTTGGTTTGGAGAGACAAATACAGTTGTATCCTGTGAGGATCCAACCCAGCAGCTAAAGAGGATGGTAGTGCTGAGCTGGGAACAATGGTCTGGCAGAGATACCTCACATGGCCTGACAAAAATTACACCTGCTGTCTAAAACTGAAGGGGCTTTCCATAGAAGGGAACAGTTGCAAGCAGGGACATAGAATGGTGAGGTGGTGTTTCTGGTGAGAAGGTATAACTTGTGGTTTACGTGAGCCAAATGCTGATCTGGCAACCTGTAGGAAAGCTCCGGTACAGGCCTTGTGAACCTTTCAGCTGCTGGTACTTTTTCCTTGGCGGTGATATATCTATTATAGGAGTTGTTTTTGTGGGGGCGTAGGAGGCAAGAGTAGTCCCAAACAGCAACAATTAAGTGAGGCCCCACAGCAGGGCTTATGGGACCCTACCACTCATCTGGAAAAGGGGTAATTTCAAAGCCATACCGGTAAATCAAATCCTGGGAAAGGCGGCACAGGAAACGGGAGACGAGGCTCCTCCTGGTAGCGGGCAGGTCCGGCTCCCTGGGTCCGGGCCGCCGTCAGCAGCCGGCGGCAGCCCCGCAGAGGCCTGGCACAGCAGGGCCGGGGAGGCAGCGCGGGGCTGGCTCCTCACAGCTCTGCCCGCCCCGTTCCCGCTCGGCGGGGCGCTGAACCCGCCCGGCCCGTTACGGGCTGTAAACGGCGGAGCCGGGGCTGCAGGCGGTGCGCGGCGCGTGCACAGCTGCCCCCGCGCGGGGCCGGCCCCTACCGGCAAGAGCCCCTTCCCGCCGCTTCTGCAGGGGACAGGGCGCGGGACACCCCTGAGCCAATGGGGGAGCCTGGGGCGGCGCTGAACCAATGAGAGCTGGCGGCGCCACCGCGGAAAGGTATTTAAGGAGGGGCTGTGAGGGGAGGGGGCCGCGCTTCTGTGGTGGGGCTGGACGGAGCGGCCGGTCTGCGGGAGTCGAGCATGAAGGACGGATCAGGCAAGGGGATGAGGGAAGGGGTGGTCATAAGCCTTTACTTCAGCCACATCAGCTTGCACCAACAGTCTAGATCTAAACACCGAGGAGATGCTGGCAGATCAGCTCTCACTCGCCTCTGGTGACAGCTCCCCACCCCTCCCCCATTGCACCATGAACTAATGACAAATGGCAAAATAAACAAAGCTGCTGTCAAACGGGCAGTCTATAAATAGGGGCTTGGACGGCTTTACTGTGCATTACCTAAGCATTAATGCTTAGATACTCCTTCTTTTGTGTCTCTAGTAACAAAGCTGAAAGACAGCAGAAGCCAAAAGAAATTCAGCATAAAGCAATAGTATGTAAGGTTAAATAAATCAAAATGTTAGTATCCTAAACATGTTTGATGGTGACATGAGAGCTGGGCTTACAGCCCAAAGCTGAACAGGTTTTCTTGCCTCAGCAGCACCCGGGGAGGTACTTCACTGCCAAGCTCTGCATAAGCGATTCAAAAATACAGGCAGCCTGATAAAATGCAGATAAAAATCCTCATACTTGCCCTTCTCATCTCTGACGTGATTTTTTGTAACAGTAGTTGCTAATCTGTAGCTACAAATATTATTCAAAAAAGATAGGTAAATTGAGAAATCCAGCAGCTCTGACCTGACAAATCCTTTTAAAGTCAGTTAATTTGTGAACTTTCATGTGCTTTTATCACTCTGACCAGACACAAGTGGATTTTTTTTTTAGTACTTGAAAGCTGTTGCTGACAGGTATTTATTGCTGCCATCATCCGCTCTTAACACGTAGACTGTAAAAACTGACTCTAGCCTGTCAACCATTAAGCAGCAATAATTATGTCTGAAGTTGTGAAAGTGAAGTGTGACAGCCATTTCATACCTCGTGCTTTAACAGGTCTTATAACCTCCGGAATTATTTTTATTGTCTACTTTCCATGCACCAGTCAAGAAGATGAGTGTGTTTAGGGAGGAGAGGAAAGTTTGTACATGAGAGAAAAAAAAAAAAAAAAGTGAAATCTTACTGCTCTATTTTTGTAAAAGAGTATCATCATGCATCAGGTGGATGTTAAGGCAGCAATTCACAAAAAAAATCTCGTTTTTTCATCTGTGAACGCACCAGTAACCAACATTTTTTAATTAGATACATTGACATTGCAAAACAAGGTCTTGCTATTGCAACTAAGTGAGGATTAACAGCCTTTGTATGTCGTTAAAAAGTTATACACTAATGGAAAGGTTCTTGTGAACTGCAAGTATCTACTAACCACATGATTTTGATCACAAGACCAATATAAGTACATCGCATGAGTTTTCGGTAATATAAAGCATGTGTCTCAAGCACCAGTTTACAATGCCTTTTAGAACTGGCATATTCATTAAATTATAGAGTCTCTTTGGGTCTGCTTGTAACTTGTGGATGCTTGTTCATGCTCTAGTGGTAACACTCCTGTGGTACCTATTTCTCAGGTATTTTGTTTCTGGACGCCAGGATGGAGGAGGGAGGTACTGCCTCAGACTTTTACTTGCTGCGTTAGCTTGGGCCTGACAACGAAGTGCTTCTTCAGGTAAAATTCCTGGCAGATTCACCCCAAGAACAACAGCAGGGTCCCCTCCTGCGGCAGCCAACAGACCAGGCCATTATTAGCAGCTGTTATGTAGCAGGCAGCCATACAATAAAATGCCCTTTCCCACATTAAACACTCAAAAATGTGTCAGTGTAGAAAAATGAAAAAAATTCAAATGTTAACAATACGATGCAAATTATTATGCAAAACCCAGACACATTTTCAGCTTGTTTGGTTTTAAATTATCTCAGACATACATTTTATTTAGAACGACTGACTCATAATGGGAGCTCTGCTTGACATTTAAAATTTGTTTCGTTTTTAACCAATTAAATTATTTTCATAACTTGACATGTCTTGTAAAGTTCTGTGCTGACCTAGTCATACATCTGCATGTTGTTTACATTTCAAAAATTAAATGGCACAGAATGACAGGAATATTATATGCACGTAACGCCAAATTTGGGTTGCCTGTTTATGTGCATGGCACCTCGACATATAACTGAAAGTCTTCTTAGAGACTACTTCTGTCAGTGGAAAAAAATGCACAGTGCTTCAGCAGCAAGGAGCTGATGACTCAAAAGCATCTGGTCAAAAATACAGACATGATGTCCACAATTTAGTACTTGGGAACAGCAAAAGGAGAAGGGATTTTTCTCACTAATTCTACAGGAAAATCCTTCAAACTGGAGCGTCCTACATTTTAGTAGAGAACATGCCCCTCTAAATTAGGTAGGTATCATGCTCACAGAATCGTATGTTTGCCAGAAAAAAATATTGTCATATTCCTGAATGAGTCTAGCCATAGTCTAGCCCATAGCAGATACTGTCCTCTGAAGACTATGCATGAAGCAGGAAAATTGCACTACATTTATCTTTTCATCTGCTCATGTATTTTCTCAGTTATGCAGAAGAGCACTCACTGAAAATTCTCCTTGCCCAGTAGAAAAGGTCAAAATCAAGGCACTACTTAAATGTTATTAAACTATTAGGACAGGTTCCAGACCAACTTTAAATATCCAATGGAAGAAAGCCAAGGATGAAAATAGATGTTTGGGAACTTACATTTGATTCAAAGGTAAGCATATGACATTTTTAATAGCAAAAAAGAGGAAATATCTTAACAAAATCTTCCTGGAAATTATTTTGAGGTTTAATCAGACATGGAGAAAACACACAAAAAAAAACCCCAGTAGAACCTTTTAAAAGGTTGCAGTACCTTTATAAACAGAGTTATGATGGGAGGTATCAATAGGCAAAGAGAGGGAACACCAAGACTGGAACAAGGAGGAAGTGCTAAGAACAAAGCTCCGATAGGGCTGAATGAATTAATTTATCAAACCTTTCTTAGAAAAGTCAAGTTGAGAGAAGTTTGACGTGTTCAAGACTAATTGCAGCAATCAACAGGTACATGACGAAGTACCTCAAGCTGAAGTCAACCCGTTATACTTACTGTCTATTCTCTCATCTTCTGTAAGACTCTCTAGCTATTCCCAATATTGAGTGATACCCTCTAGAATAGCATATTGTTTGGTTTCGTAAGACTGACTGCTTTTTAAACCTGCCATAGCATACAAAAGTCTAGGTTAGCTTTCTCAGGCAGGAGTTACGTTTTCATTTAGAGCTTCACACAGTATGTACCTGGCTCGTTACTAGCAGCGCTAGCTGATACAGCAATACAAGGAATAAAGACATTTGTTTTTTCCTTGTAATCCTTGGGTGAGCATGTACTTTAGTAACAGACGAGAGTATTAAAGAAACACTATTTAAAGCTTTAGAGCCTTAGACTGTGCTTTCAAAGCTGATCCATTTTGTGCAAAACACTTCAGTATTCATTAAAGCAAAGCCTGGGCCCTACATCTCTCAGAGGACTGTGCTCCCTACCAAGCTACAGCGTCACTCTCATCGTCATTCTCTTCAGACCATAAAAATCAGTAGGATGATGAATGGGAATCTAGGTGATTTATTTCTAGAACATTTTTATATACAATTGCTGTGAGACTTTTCTTTCAGCAACGATAATGTGGTTTGGCTGACTAGACGAAGAAAGTATTTATATTTTGGGTAAATTCAGTATCAGTATACATAGATATGTTTGTCAAACTTCTGCTTTTGTTGAGTTTGGTACTTTCCTAAAGAAAGTTGGAGCAGTGGATCACAAAAATATCTCACCAAATTTATTTCATAAGTTAACTATAAGCATTAGCTTCTTCAAATAGTCTTTTTAATTTCAGGAAATGTTTTCCATTTAGTTAGAAAACAGTAATGTTATGGTAAACTGCTGTTCAGGGAAAGGGATTATGCTGATATTTGAAGAACTACTTCAAATTTGTGTTACTTAGTTTCTACTTTCATTTAACGGAAAAATTATAAAAATCCTTTTTCTACAGTGAAAACTGATTTGCACACCTGGAAAAAACCTCGGTAAAAACGCTCATCAGCACACTTCTGGAAGTTCCAGTTTCTCTATAATGTAATTCTGTATTTACAGCTTCATCTCCTTCCTTTAAAAACCATTTTTCAGCAAATTATTGACCTCAGGGGTGTTCTGTGAAAAACAGAATGGAAGCATCTGGCCCATACATGTGCATTTCTTAACACAAAGACATTACAAGGCAGGCACAGAGGTTAGTAAAAGGCAAGAGAAACAGAAACTCAGAATTGTTTCCAAAGGGTTCCTCACAGAAAGGAGAATATTCTCCTCTTTAGAGAAAACTACAACACTCATACCTGGCATTTAGAATTCTAATATTGTGCAGGAACCGACATCTGACCTAACAGTGGTCTTAGTTGGTCATTTTACACTGAAAGAAAAGGTAAATAAATACGATGGTTTTCAAGTATACTACTAATCGTCTTCAAACAATACCTTGTCCTAAAAATGAATAAGTACATAAATAAGAAAATCCAGCTCTTTCCAAGCCTTCAATAAAATAATTCAGGCATTCTGCCTGGCCACATCACTGTCCAGGATGCCAGCATCAAGTCTTTCTGTAAATTTTGGCTCAGGAGATTTCCAGATAAATTAGTTGCAAGTAAATTCCCCCCAGTCAAGGAGAAGGTTCGTGTATTTAAATCACTCTCTCTCACTGCAGGAGAGGTCAGCTCTCTGTGGCATTGCCCTCTCCCACAGCTCAGACTCAGTGGAGTCCTC
>KZ506421.1:113523-182891 GCA_002844005.1 Limosa lapponica baueri
GAATCTCCATTTTTAACTGAAAAAAAAGTACTAATCTAGCTCCACTGAGCATCTGCATTATTTACAGCAACACATTCTTTACCTTCCTGCACTGAGAAGGGACAGCATCAGATTCATGGCTGGCAATAAGCACCGACTTTCAACCTTCCCACCACAATCACACTCACAAATGCTGGCAGTGCAATTAGAGAACATCACCCGGTGGAATTACCCTTTCAGGTGGAAGGGCCATGGAGTCTGCCTGCCCACAACCTGGGGTTTATCAATGCACGCAGCATCACAGCAGACATTTGAATTCTGCAATCAAAATCAATAGTGTTGTGTTGGGGTTTTTTATGGTCTAGATCCAACAAGCTAACATTTCTTTTCTCACTTCTGTGCTATTCTTCATTTGCTTATTGAAGTACAGTGCCTGTAGAAATTGTCATTCCACTCTTGCTTCCAGAAGATTGGTCTCAGGTAGTCTGTTTTATGAAGCAATTTCTGTTACAAAAATGTGTAACAACTTCTAGCTTTCAGTCTTTTGTATTGGAAATCATGTTATGTTGTATTTTAATGATGTTAGAAGACTTCTGTATTCAATCCATACGATTCTTTAAGTATTGCTCTCCTCTTGATGCCTTTGTAAACAGTATCATCTTTCTTTAATTTTCCCATATACTCGAGCTACAATTGCTTTTTCGTACTTTCTTAATATTTCAGTACTTTATTTTCAGCACTTTTCATGGAATTTGTTTTTACAAATCTACCTAGTAATAAGCATGCCAAATAAGCATGGAGGCAAATAAGCATTGTGGCAGAACTCCAGATTCTTCTAGCACTGTTTTCCTCGAGTTAAAACTACATAACACTTTCTACGCTTATTTAAAATGCAATTTGCACAACGTCCTCATTTTTTTTTTTATCATTTTGTAGCATATCTGGTCTTCTCTACAGCAGTTTACTGAATAAATTTTAGAGATCAATTTTATTTTGATGACCACTGGTATTTTCCTCAACAACTACTGTACATGGTTTACATTCTCATTTCAGTTGCAGGAATGGTTTGAACTCTGTGCAAATTTCTGTTCATTTTCCCTTCCAACTTTATTAATGACACACCTGCCAAGTGAACTCAGATAAACTTAATTTGAAGTACTTCTTATTTCATGTAGACATCTCTGCCACTCAAACTACTACCAGATTTCCTGCAGCAATATAACACATAAGTTCTTCAAAATCATCCTTTATCTCGGCTACAAGATTGTCTCATTCTTTCCCTGGACTACAGCTAATTTCAAACTGGAAACACCTTTTCCTGATAATTCCATTTTCAACAGCATTAGGAAATCCTCAGTGAGAAAATGACAGTGAGAAAGAAACTAAAATATAAGGCAGTATAATGTGACCATGAGAGAAGCAACAGGGTAAGAAAGATGGTAAATTGTCAAAACTGTGCATAATTCTAAAGATCTCTGAGTACAAAGGACATAGTGTTGGTATTTATACAGAAAGAGGGAGGGAGCAGACTCAATGGAAAATTATCTGTGGTGTGGCAAGCAAAATCATGAAAGGTAGAGATAAATCTGCTGTCAGAAAATTTAAAAAAAAACCAACACGAAACCAGTATACATTGTAGTGTTTTTAAAGCATAGTAATACTGCACTACGGATTCATTTTATATCAATAACAAAGCCCAAGTTGCCAAAGAAACAAGCATATGTTATAGAGAGAGTATTCCACAGCAGGCCACTTTCTGAATAAACTGGGAATTTGCCATGACTCTACAGCATAAAAAAGCATAGCAAACATACTCCGCATATTCATGAAATAGTATCTCTAGGACTACCCCAAGATGAGACATGAGTAAATCTGCAGATTCATCCTGGAAACTGCTTATGAGGCAGTAACAGCTCCTCTACACAGACTTTAGACTTCAAAAGCAGCAGAAAAAGAACGAAACCTGAAATTTGCAAAGAGGCTTTTCCAGACAATTAGTAAGACACTAGCTCTAATGAAGGACTTAAAAAACATCAATGAGCATGACATTCTGCTTCCGTTCCCTTGTTAAAGGACACGAATATGTAGAACAGAAATTGGATGATACTTTACAGTAGCAAAATTAAGTGCTGCACCAGACTATTTGGCATCTTAGAGTTTCAGACTAATTTACAAACCTTAATTTAGCCACACAACATCCTTCTGAAGTAAATGCGATTGGTATTTACTTCTGTGAACGGTACCAAAGACTCTTGGAAGGCAGCTGACATTTCCAGAACTCAGCAGTCAGCCAGCATAATTAGCAACAGATATCATAGTTCTCTAACTAAGTAGGGAGCACTGAACTTCCCTTTTTGCTAACGTAATATTCATCTTGTTATACTAAGTGGAATAAAACCATTCAGTAAGATAAGTCAATGTAGCTACAAGCCAGAGATTTAAATCCAAAATACCAAGTGAGCAAAATATTTATGAGGATTCAGGAGAAACCGCTTTAAACGGCAGTCAGTTCAAGGTTTTATAGGGTTTATAGCCCTTTCCAACTTCAGATCCTCGTACAGATCTCTCTGTACCATTTACATCCTGAAACATGTAACTATCACCTAAAAACTGGACCCTAAAGATTACTTGAGTGAACTCTGGGGCCAAGCTAGTGTTGAAAAGCATCACAGAGCAGGAACTACACGCTTTTTTCCCTTTGTTAGCACAACCGCAAACACAGTCCTCTGTGTTACACTGCAGAACGTGATGATCAGCACAAAAACCCCCTAAAACCTCCATCATTTTGGATACTTTGTAAAATTAATACAAAATAATACTGCTATCTACACCCACTGCTCTGCAAGAAATACAGTTTAGCTTTGGGAACTTCTGAAACAGGTGATCTGAGGCTGCAAATCCCACAGGTAGTTTGTGTCTGACTTAGTTCTGTGTTATTTCAAATAGTTCAAGCAGTCACACAGAAGTGCGGTTATTTGCAGTAGCGTCCAGAATTCATCACTGGAAGGCAGGGATTTAAAACGCAGAGCTTTCAGATATGCTTTTGTTATAGAGATAATAATGGCCTCCATATGTGACAGACCTCTAAACAGGAGGCTTGGGGAGAGAGAAAGAATGAAGTTCAGGAACAATAATAAGGAAAATTGCCGTTGTGCACAACACATACAAGAAAATTGTTACGACAGCTACATGCACTGCACCTCTAGTAGTTGCTTAGAGTCAGCAGCTTATTGGGGAAGAGAAAAATTAATTTCTTGTACAATATGGGCACGGAAACAAGTCACAAAGCAGAGAGGCACAAAGCCAAAGTTACTGCTGGGTTACACTTAAGTGCCTTCACTTCCACTTGCCCCAGCTGTGGCCCATAGTACTTTCTCACAAGGTAAAGGGCCTTAAAAATGCATGGAAAGTAAGTACTTGAAAAGCTGTCTTCAGTCTTCGGTGTTATATTCAGAAACCTCCTTCCAGGGGTGCTGCAGCTGATTAGCACCTCCAGAAAGAAACCCAGAACCCACCAGCTGCTCCCTCAACCAGTTAACACTTCTGCCTGGCTTCAAATATTGCCATAATTATTTTAGACGTGTAGTCACGTGTAGACAGATGCATCACCAGCTCTGATTTAATTTATTTCAGTATCTCATGCGTGCGTACAGTCTGTAATTTAAATCAATAAGCACTTATTAAGCAGGTTGTCTATTGAGTCACAGCTGCTCTTGATGCACTTCATTACGCTGACTCCTGTTCCAGAGTGCCCAGGAAGCGCTGGAAGGGTAAGGGACTGCAAAGGAAGTGATAAATGGCTAATGCTTCCAGATCTTCAAGGGGAAAAAAAAAAAAGCAGCATTGGTAAAGAGTGGGACTGAAACTCCAAGCTGGAGTCCTGTAATGTTTGATATCGGTACAAAAAGAATCTAGAGCAAGAACGTCAGCACTGCAAGACTGAACCCTCTTCATAACAGCATCCAAAAAACTAAAAAAGTGGAGATGTTGCCCTGAAACTGTACATTGCTAATCAGTGCCACGTTTGGCAACACAGAAATGTCATATACAAGCTTCAGACAACTCACAGAATAGTTCGTCATATTCACAGATCGCATTAAACCTAGTAACTTCTTTGAGATGACTGCTTTTACAAATACAAAGGAAATGCACATTATACTCAGACTAAATAGGGTATTTAAATTTCCTGTAATGAATAAAAGCAGACGGGAGAGCAGTAAAATGAATTAGAAACAAGCCCAGCAGATTGTAGATGAAAAAAAAGTAATTATGTCCAAGTCCATTTTTTAACTAGCAGCTGACAATCATATTGATTGAACTGATTGAGAGTATCTGTAGAACAAATATCTTCCATGACATATGAATGGAAGCGTCTGTAAAAGTACCTAGGGAGAGTTCAAAACAGGCTGTATTTAAATAAAATTTGGAAGGAATGAAAATTCCTTGGGGGCAGCAGATATTCCTTGGGGCCACAACACACACAATTGGTTATCTCACTATTTGACAGAAAGGGGACGTTCTAGATGTTCCAGGCCATACATTTTTTTCCAGAAATAGATGGACAAGCTTTGCCTGCACCACAGCAGTGAATCTCCGGGAAATAAGGAGCTTTCCCCGGTGCTTCCGTCCCGCTGGTATTCTGGGTAAACGCCTCATGGAGGTTAGAAGGGGATTCATCCGCAAATTACTTGGGTCACCATTTATGAATCGCCAAAATCACTAAAACAGAAAACTGGCCAGTTAAACTGGTGAGAAAAGAGCATCCACCATGCAGAGGCCAACCCTTTCCTTAATACTCCTATACAACACTGGTTTCCTTCCGCTGAACACGTGTCCCTCAGATCAAGCTTTGCATCCAAGCACAAGGCTCAGCACTCACAAAGAGAGGCCCTGCCGAGGAGAATCTCACACGGGGGAACAGCAGAAGTTGGCTGTTGTTGGAAAGGTGCAACGCTGCTGGGAGTACAGGCCCGAGGGAATCACCTGAACGTTCCCCCTCACTGAGCAGGGGATGGAGCCCCAGCAGAGGACCTACCTCCAGTTCTTCCCAGGACCAGCAGCAGAGCGTGTCCCGGCACTTGGCACTCCTGACCGGGAGCTTTGGCAGAGGGGGAGCAGGAAAAACAACACGGGGCAGGTTTTGCTGGACAGACACTCAAACCACGTTCGCAGACTACTGCAAGTGCTCTGGAAAAGCACTTTTTTTCCCCTTGGATATAAAATACTGCTATTTTTTCCCCCATTGCTCCTTTCCCCTCTAAACGTGCTCAGGGTTTTGCTTTTGTTTTGTAAGAAGGGTGGGGAAGCAGCACCTACTGCTCAGAGCCCGCTCTCAGGTGGTGTTTGGATTGGTGATGGGTTACAGATGAAAAAAAAAAAAAGACCAAACAATCAAATCTGAGCAACGTATTTCCACAGAGAAAGCTTCACAAAATAGAGATAGTGCGATGTAATTATAAATAAAACTATCGGCTGGTCCTTGAGGATCCTCCATTAGTCCATCCTCTTTGCATATTTAAATTGCATTCAACCATCTCGTTAAGTTATTGTACCCGGGAGCATCATGAAGTATCGTTTGTGCAGTGCTATTAATGCATAACGAACACAAGAAATGATTCTTTGCACAGATCCTAAACAAACACAGAAATAGAACACTCTCCTGCCACTATACAAACTTTTCTTAGCTGTCCGTTTCACCAGCTGCAGTGCTGCAGTGGGAGGTGCCAAGAATCTGACATCTGACAATTTGCTAGTCCCCGGCCACAGAAGGGCCTTCAAGTGATGTGCTGAGGTGACGAGGGACAGGCGGTCACTGCCCTGAAGACCGGTTTGCCCGCAGAGAGAAGCGATACTGCACACTGACCCGAGTGGAACACACGGCACACGGGATACCTGTGAGAATTCCCCACTGCAAACAACCCCGGGTTAATCCAGGCGAGATTACACGCTCTTTTCCTGCAGGAGACGGAGAGAGCACACCCACACCCCTGTGCAGCACCCAGCACAGCCAGCCTGCCGCTCCCGACACAGCCGGGACGGCCACGGGACATTCCCAAGAGCCACTGGCCAGACCCGTCTCAGAGGAGCAGAGCTACAGCAGCGTCCTCGCCGTGGAGCTGTGGCGTAACCCTTCAGCTTCCATCTCTGATGGGCCCTGTGGCACCGTGTGTGGTGGGGACAGGCTCTAGAACTGTCCACACGAGGAGCTGGTATAAAGAGAGCACTCAGAACAAATAACACAGATGAATATACAGCTTATGTGCAGCAATCCCCCTTTGTAGACAAGTCCTGTTATTCCACAGAGTATGCTTAAATCCTGATTTGGATTAAACAGCCATGAAACTGAGTGCAGAAACCGGAAAAGCTTCTGTCACCAACAAAGAGTAATGTAGCGTGGACAAAGAACTGAGAGATTTTAGCATTTTTCAAGCTTTGGAGGCGTTGGGGGCTTGTGTCCTCTCCTTCCCCACTCAAATAAAACCAGTAACATGCAGTAACAGGCCAGCAGCTTCCAGGTGTAGATCCCTTTGCTATCGAAGGCTAGTTCATGTAGCTAAAGGAGTTATAATCCCAAGTGAAGACAGTGAGTCAACAAAGACTTTTTGACAATTCCACATTTTCTTCAACTTTATCATTTGAGCACAAAACTTTTAAGCCAGGAGACAGAGCTTAGAAGCTCTCCCCATGTGGGAAGAACATAATTTCTAATTTAGAAAGTACTTCATGCAACACATAAGGCCACAGTAACGAGAATGGATTCTCACAGCAACATAGCCAAGAGAAATCTGTTGAACTTCTTGGAACATATGCGACCAACTGAAGCAAAGGAAACAACAGTATCAGCAAAGATCTTTAAAAGCTAAGTGGGAACTTGAGAAGAAACCGAGACCAAATTCAAGGATTTCCATTTCATTCAAGAAACTCTGCTTGTTCATTCTTGTTTATCTGAACAGTAAGACAACTGAAGCGTCTCGTAACATATATCAGTAAGATAGATCAAGAAGATACACGAGTTATACATCTCTTCAGAGTTAAGATCTCTCTAGGGTTAGACTGGTTGTAGTTTATTTACATGCTCTGGAACAGAAAACTGCACCATAAATGTACTTTATGAGAGGTTTACGCAGTCTTCGCAAAGGCAGCCAGAGTGGAGCATGGGCCCAAGTGTTGAAAAGTGCTCAGAATACGGACTTCTGGCACTACCATGGTAAACATAAAACTCCAGTGGACGTCACTGATGCCAAGCAACCCTTGCTTCTGAAGGGCACTGATTTTTCCAAAGCCTCTGATTCTACAGTTCTGGTCCAGAGGAGGACCAAAGCCACCCGAGCGCAGCTCTCACGACCAGCAGTTAAGCCACAGGGTTAACCCACAACACCCATCTCATGGTTTCAGCCTCTGAAACAGACTCTGAAAAGCAGCATCCCCGAGAGTGTTTGGGAATTCCCACCCCTCTTCTCTTCCCCTATCCATTCTAAAATAGATGACGACTGTAGTCGTAATAGCCCACTTAAAACTGGCAGCAGTAATACCGATCCACCTATTCCTCACTTAATTTCAAGAAAAAAGTACTGAGTACAAGTAACAGTTTCTCACCAGCACTCCCTCCCTTTTCCTTCAGGTTAAAAGCACACAAAAAGTGTATACAATCGCCATCAAGAATCCACTCCACAGCATTTTCTGTTTAAGTGAGAACACACTTCTGTGAAAGAGAGAAAAGCAAACAGCAACACAGCCTAGGCGAGAGGGAGGGAGTGGGGAATAAGAGAGGGAAAGGAGCATCAAACATGTTTTATTATTTTCATAGACTTTCAGGGTGGAGGTGACTTGGGCTTTGTCAATACTGGTGCATGGAACCAGGGCTCACAGCTGAGCCCTTAGCTGCGCGTAGCTGACCAAGAGGAGTCACTCACAACATGTGCCACAAAGGCACCTGTTTCATTTGCAGAATTCAAGTTTGTCCATCTAGTTAAAACTCCTTTCATGCAGCAATAAACCAGGGCTGAGCATTCCAAGACCAATGCACCTTGAATCCCCATAAAGTGCTTAATATGATCAGTGCAACCTCAGATCCAATAGTAAGAGGTTTCTGCATCAGGGGCTAGTGGAAAAGGTCTTGAGGTTATGAGCGCAAAATGCCCCTAATTTATTCATCCCACATTCAAGAAAAGAGATTCTATGAATAAAGTGACATCAATAAAATATATCCAATTTCTCCTTGTAATTGAAACAAGCGTGAATGTTGTGCTGCTCAGGTCAACAAATAATAATAGTAATATTGCCTGTAACACTTACTTCATGTTACAAGCTCTGAGAAGCAAATCCCATCACAGCGAATGCCAGCGACACAGGAACCTTGAGATGGCAACTGAGGAGGTCTAAGCCCAAAGAGAAACGATTGCAAGGTTGCTCCACTTGGCTGAAGCGTGGTTCACTATTAAAGCAGAGCATTACGTCTGTGCCTGCAAATTCAACAGCAGACCTGTAAAATCAATGGCACAAATAGCAGCCAAGGGATCTTGAAGAGAGAAAATATACCCCAGAAGATGATACTGCATTACTTGTCATGAAAGTAACGTTCACCTTCAATACTAAACACCGAACCTGATCTTTTACTTCTTTTCTGAGAACTGCAGAATGGCACAGGCACAGGCAGATAAATACACCAAAGTGGAATCTGAACTGAGCAAGGACTTAATGTTGAGCTCCAGAGGTTTTAATCAAGAAAAAGGTCTTCCTCGAGCAGGGTTTCCTTTCCCATGGTGCAATATTGACACAGGGCTGCGGGTGACCTTGGTTACCACAAGGCCGTGCAGACCTGTCACTTGAAGCAAAATGTCATTACCTTTGGGGACTGGAGTAATTACAACCGATTTGCTGTGTTGATTGGCTAGTGACCTCTTCTTCAACTTCTTAATTTGCAATACAGAGAAAGCTCCCAATGAAGTGAGTGAAGGCCCATGAAGTGATCTGCCATTCGAAGAAATGCAGGCACATCACTGCTGAAAACTTCATGTAATACCCACTGGAATTTTTAGAGGCTCTGCTAGCTCCGTCTTTGGCTTTCACCTATTGTGACCCCTTAGGAGACCAAACTTCCGTGTCACCTAAAAGAGTGAATAATGTAGCCACATAAAGCTACTCGTATCAGGACCAAGAATGAATTTCAAAGTTCAAGTGTTCCTCTTTGTTGTGGTCTCACTTACACCGGTCCGTCCCACTGTCATTTCATGGATTTGTGTGGAGTGACTGCTGTTAGCTGGCTGCATAGAGAGGGAACAAAGAGTGCCTTTCCATTGATAATATAAACAAAGCTGCAAATCACTCAAAAATAAACTCTTGGAAGCTGGAAATGCTTATGCTTGATTTATTATTTAACCATATCTGGCAAAATGAACCTCCCCTCTAATGATTCCTGTGTTCTAGATTCTTGTTTGAGCCCTTTTCAGAAGGAAATCTTCATCTGAGCTGAAAATTTCCATGTCAGCCTTCACTGAACTGCAAATTACCCCAGGTAAATTACATAAACCACCAAAACCAGATCTTAAAGCAAACTTATGCCCTTAACTCTGGCAACGCTGCTGAGTTTGACTGTGATTACCACTGCGCCAGCACTACACCCCTAATGCCCCGTGCCCGCTGCTATCAGGGAGTTATGGATTCCCGACCCGGCTGGGTACCGTCAAGTATGTACTGTCTGTCCAACGAACGGCCTGCAGACAGCCGACGGGAACTACAGCATGTCGGTACAACACCTGTAGGAACAGGACTGAAACCCACCCACAGATGATCTCAGCAATTTTTTCACCTTGCGTCGGAGAAGTTAAGCATATTTGAATCAAGACCAGAGGGTCTGGAAGGTGAGTAATGTTTAACCTACTCTCTTACAGCAAATACAGATGGGACACAAAAGGTTCTTTGGTCTAGGAGACAACTACAACTTCTTTTCGCTTTATCGTTGTAAAGACATTTTCAGTCTCTTCCTCAGCAGCTTCTGCTGGGATTGAAGCAGGAATTGCAGCTACCTAACAGCAGGAAAATAATCTTTGTGGAATTGTGATTAATCAATGCAGTCCAGTGGCACAATTGCAGGAACAAAACACACCTCGATGTCCTGCCAGTAACTATGTCTGAGAGTAAGTTACATAATAAAGAAAAAAAGTCTTCTCTACTTGAAGTTGTCTAAGAGCTGAACCCTTTCTGTTGCATGTTTCTCTACGTTTCCTACTGTATTTTGGGAAAAGGTTTACACTGGATTCAGTATTTAAAGAATTCCCTTGTTTGTTTTTTCTCTCCAGTTTTGGAGTTACAGAATTCCTTAAAAAGGTTGCATGTGCAGAGATAATTTTGGAAATCATTAAAACTGTGCAAATTGTACAGCTGTATTTTCTTGGACTCACAAGCAGAATGATTAAAAAGAGGATTCTATGAGAAATCATACAGAAGTAGGGTTTTATGCACGGAGGCATATGATCTCTGTGCCCACTGATGTGATGTGAAAAGGCTGGTCGTATCCTTTTGGGGTATTTCCATATAGACTTTAGCCTTTCTGTTTTATATAATGGTCCTGCTCTGTTTGAGAAATGATAGAATTGCAGGTAAATATCTAACTGAAGGAAAAAAGAACACGGGTAAATGAACAGTACAGCCCGTGCAGAACCACAGAACAGACCTTAGCTCGGGATGTACTTCAGCTGCTAAAACCAGACATGGGATGAACGTTCCAGGGGAAGTATCACCGTTGTTGCCTTCTTTCCCTAAGCATTTGCTACAAACACGGATGTCAGGCGAGATGAACACCTCGTCTGACCCCAGACCACCCTTCTTAGGTGCTCATTAGCAGGTGTAGTCATTCCAGATGGTGCCACTGATTACAGATTCCAGTCAAAGACATCCTGAGAATTAACCAAGGTGCCCAGGACGTAGGCACAGACCCTCGGTGCATTTGAACTGCTGTCATTTTCTTGCTGTCAAAATTGCTCTGTTGGTTTATATCTTCCCTAAGATCTGCTTGACCAAGTCTATTTTACCACACTATTGTGACAGCATTTAATAAATAATCAACAGGGTGGAGTACCAACCTATTGACATGTCTTCAGAGTGCATTTAGCAAGTTCTTTTAGAATCATAAAATGGTTTGGGTTGGAACCTTTAAAGGCCCTCTACTACCTCTCTGGGCAACCTCAGCCAGTGTCTCACCACCCTCAGCACAGAACATTTCTTCCTTAAATCTAATCTAAATCTTCTCTCTTTTAATTTAAAACCATTACCCCTTGTCCCATCACAACAGGCCCCACTAAAAACTCTGTCCCCATCTTTCTTATAAGCCCCCTTTAAGTACTGAAATGTCGCAATAAGGTCTCCCCGGAGCCTTCTCTTCTCCAGGCTGAACCCCCCCAACTCTCTCAGCCCCCCCTCACAGCAGGGGGGCTCCAGCCCTCCCAGCATCTCTGCGGCCGCCTCCGGCCCCGCTCCAACAGCTCCATGTCCTTGGGATGTTGGTGGCCTCCCATTCCTCAGCCGTGTCACCACACCACTCACCTCGGTGTCATCTGCAAACCTGCTGAGGGTGCACGGGATCCCACTCTTTATGTCATTGACGGAGACACTGAACAGCGCTGGTCCCAATACCAGCCCCTGAGGGACACCTCTGGTCACCGAGCTACACAGTACGGGGTTTTTTTCCACTATTACTTCTTGCTTCTGCATTAATGCTACTGGTTCTGGTAACAAAATTTTCACTGAAATCATATTTCTTAAGCGCATTAAAATTGTCTGGACATAAAGAACTTCCCCAAAACATTCTCTGCGGAAATTTTGGGAAGCCAATTTTCAAGAGAATATTTACAGGTCTCAGCTAAGCAAGGTGCATACTAGGACAAAGGATGCTTATAGATTTTTTTTAAAGCCTTTTGTAAAGTGATTTTGGGAACATACAATGGCATCGGACAACAGAGCATGTTACAGGAAACATCGTTTTGGTTTGTGTTTGTAAAGCACAAAGCACAGCAGGACCCGAGACGAGAGATAAGAGCTGCTGGGACATGACAGAATGCGCACAAAGAGCTGTTTGATGCACTTTAAGTATATAATTTTTCATTAGATCTTTTTAAAATGTCTTTATGATTTCTTCTTAATTTGAAACTATTTCTCTGTTGTTTCCTGGTTTGCACCTGGAGCAGTAACTGCTGAAGACGGGTGCGGAAAACACCATTTTAGTCCTTGAGAAGAGAACAATTTCTCAAGATGTAACGGCAGCGCGTGGCTGCCCCTCGGCAGGACGGGCTGAAGCAATTTGTGCTGCTAACGAGAAGGGGTCGTGGCGGTTCTCAACCTGGCACGGGGCTGGGAGCTGGTCGTCTGCCGCACGGGTGAGCTGCTTCGGTTTACGGGCGCACAACTTAGGATTTAATAAATTTGGTGAGGAACGATCACAAGCCCATTATCTGTAGCCCTACAGCCAAAATAGCTGCCCAGATCCTTCTCATGCAGAATTCTGTAAGCTGGCGACGTGTTGCCACTTTCCTGCCCACGAGGGCACAACAGCTGGACAGTCAGTCAGTTTCCAATGTACACGGCCACTTTTGAAACGCACCGCGTCCCGCCTTGGGGTCTGTTCAAAGAATTTCACAACTACTGTCACATTTCCACGACAAGGAGAGGATGTGACAAGAGGAGCGGGTCTCTTAGTGCCACCCACCTACCAGGAAAAAAATCAGACAGAATGTCAGGCTTGACCTTGGGGCACTGACAGAGGACTGCTACATCCTGGGAAACGCCGACGGGCTTTCACAGGGGCCGTGCCCTCTCCAGCACTGGCCAGAGGTGGGATTTGGTAAATTCTTAGCCCAGTGAAGGATAAAATGGTGTCACAAGTGAAATAGCGCCGCCCGGCTGGGGAGGCTGCAGGCAGATCCTACTGAAACGCTTTTCTCTGGGCTCCAGATTAATTGTGGAATTGCAGTTATTAACATACATCAAACTGAAATACGCAGCTCCTTACTGGAGCTTGACTGATACGTGACACAGTAGCAACCAGCTGTTTTGCATTCCTGAGCAATTCCAGTTTCACCTTGTAAGGAGGCCCTTGGAAGAGAGGTAATAAAAATAGGGAGGGAAGTGAATACAGGAAATAAAGGAAAATAAAGAGAGACAACTGTCCTCGTAACAGCAGATGATTCAGTAGTAATTCACCTCAAGGGAAGTAACTAGCTGGTTGTCAGCGAACAATTTGCTTTCATGGATCTCTTGGTTAAATATTGAAGACATTTGCCTGCAGGGTTCAATGAATGAGAATAAATTCCTTCATCACCCCACTTTTTGTGCCTGTGCTTGTAAATCTACATGTGTCACGAGGGGAAAACTGGCGAGGTTTTAAAGAACGCTCTACCGCTGTCAGCTGTGTCTTCTATTTGCCTGTGCCATGAACTTCCCACAACGGTACCCCCTCTTTTCTGGGCTGATCCTTATTTCTTTTATAAAACAAAATGAAGTACTGCCAAATGCACGTATTGAAAGGTGAACGCGTGCTTCATGTGCTTTAAGACCTAGCGATAGTGTCACAACTATCTCATTCATCTGAACTTTTCCAACGGCATTCTGTAAAGTACTACGGCGACGGGTTAAGAAATATTCTACATGGTTACCTGGTCACATAACACGCACGTGCACACGTTACAGCACACGCTACAGCAAACAGCTTGTTGAACTCTAAGAAAAACATCTACATAAGATATAATTAAAAATTGTGTTACCTTTTTCACTAACTCATAAAATTTAGCTTCTTCTTCTCCTCACCGAATTCCCTCTGAATCAGTTAAGCACACCCGAGCCACAGCCTCACACCGCAAGTCCGTCCAGCCCAACGTCCTACTCAACAGAGGCCCAAGCGAGCGCCCCAGAAGCAGCCAAACAAGGCGTGTGTATTCGCAAAGCAGCCTCAGAGCGTTTCAGTGCACGGGCTCACTGGGACAGACAGGGTGAATCTGTATTCAGCGATCTCAAAGGAAAACTGGGCTCATTTTAACTCCACGTAGTTCTTCACTTCTCCGTAGCTTGTGGCAAAGGGCTCCTCTGCTCGGCTATGAACTAACGCCCTCCTCAGCCCACTGCTTTTATTTTGAGCCCACCTTCTGCTGTCTTCATGTGATGGCCCCTACCTTTCATAAAAACGGAGGGGTTTTTGTAAGCTGTTCTTCATTCTATCCCAGGTAGTCTTGATGAATATGTTACTGGTTATTGTTGAATTATTCATCATAGAATCATAGAATTGTCTAGGTTGGAAGGGACCTTTGAGATCATCTAGTCCACATTTAAATTATTATTACACTCATGGCTGCAGCTTGGGATGTTTCTAAGGTCTGTTTCTGCTCTGACAAATGTCCACGGCTCACAGAGTTGTGGTCATGAGGTTTCATGTTCCTTTCTCCCCTGGTAACACCACTCTTCAACACCTGCTGTTCCTACACATAACAAAGCAAAGGAGGGGATGTTTCCGAACGTCAACACTGCAAACAATCTGGAATTTAAAAGCCAAGCTGGATTCCTGCCTTCTCAGCCATCGCACTGCCCGCTTTTGCGGGCCAAAATGTACTCTCAATCAAACCCGGGCAATCCATGCTTGCTTTACAGAATGCCAAACAAATACTATTTTTCCAGTCTTACCGACAGCAATGTAAAAATGGTACAAAATAATCTGAAACCCTAATGCAGCGGGGTTACCTCACACTCAGTCTATTTCTGCCTGATTTACATACACGTCCTTGTGACTGAAAGGAAGTTTCCCCTTGAGAAAGCTGAAGGAGAAGTCTTAATTCAGACATATGCGCTCCATAAGCTTTGGTTTTGTTATTAAATAGACACTTACCTCTGAAAAGTATCTTCCAAGTATTTCATTTTTCTTTTTGTTCAAAAATACAAAAACACCATGTACAAACTAAAGCATTTGTTTTCAGAACCCACAGTCTGCTACTTGCCTTCCTCGCTTCCCCCAGGGCCCCGTACGACACTACAGCCAAGGCCGCCGTTGATCGTCACCTCCTTTTGTTAGTGAACAGCAGATCCAAGAGATCCCGGGTGGCTAC
The DNA here is from genome assembly GCA_002844005.1 of Limosa lapponica baueri. Taxonomy (NCBI): domain Eukaryota; kingdom Metazoa; phylum Chordata; class Aves; order Charadriiformes; family Scolopacidae; genus Limosa; species Limosa lapponica. Next base: position 128,586 of record KZ506421.1, read on the forward strand.
ACTCACTTCCTCACGTTAACGGGGTAGTCTTTAACAACGACCCATATGACAAGGTCGCCCTTAATTGCCTCTCCCCTGACCCTGCTCCCCAGGACCCTTCCATAGCAGAGCTCCACAGGTTGAAGCTGGTGGTTGCTCTAAGGGCCACGCCTCCCTCCCCATCTTCCTACCCCGTCCTTCCTAAGGAGCCGGTCAGCCGAGCCACCCCACGGTATCCCAACTGCTCCAATGGCGCAGCACTTTGGTGTCTGCACAGGGACCCCTGAGACCTCCCAGGCCACTGCGCTCTCATCCACAGCCACCTGAGGAGAGCCCCTTTTCAGCCTCTTGCCTTCCCTGAGGGCTCCCTCACACCCACCACCTCGTTTCACACACTCCCCACCCTGACCTCCCATCCCTCACTTAGATGCAAGCTATGAGCACCACCCCTCAGCAGGAACCACCAGAACAGTTGTTACTTATCCTGCAAATCGACTAGTGCTTATGGAACACAAACTGGGAAGACACAACACGCTTGCTTTGTATAAAATTCTATCACCTGGTCCGTTCTTCCTTCCTTGACGGGATTGCAAGCAAAGCTGCAACTCCTTCTGTGGGCAGGAGGATAAAAATATAAATACTGTCATGGTCAAACCTGAGTAAATCCTTAAACTCTTTGCTGAATCAGGTCTGGGAGGATTTCTTCGAAGCAGCAGCGGTTGAGTGCTTGAGTCCCAGTGAATTTCCATGATTGTGGTCAGAAGAAATTGTCTGCATGTAAACTTGCGCTAATTTTCATTATAAACTTACGACGGTGTCAACTTTGTGCGACTTACGTTCACACCCAGGGGGTTAAATCATACACGCTGCATTTACGAAGTGTTAAACAGGCCACGGCTATATCCTATACTGGTTTACATTGTCCAATAAATAAATACCTTTTCAAGCAAACAAGTGTGCTGGGAACACTCCCTATATGAATAAGGCTCAGGATGACTATTGCTTTTATTGATGCTGAGAATTTATATTTGTTTGGCTTAAATGTCCATAAAAAAGCTGCAACAATTTATTATGTTAGTGTAAAATCACACCAGACAAACTGAGGCAGTTGTGTGTGCCGAGAGAATGAGACCTTTATTTATGTTATACTTTAAATTAAAATCAAAATAAACTAATTGACAAAAGTGTCTAATACAGTATGACTTTTTATGACAAAAATAATTAAATTTTAACTACCTTTCTCTTCACTGTCTCCCCATTCTTCCAACTCACTTTGTCGACAGTCAGGCCGCAGTTAACACACCTGTGAGTTCCTTCAGGGGAGAGAGGGAACTCTGGCTAAATCACACAAAAATTCGTATATGAAAAGTTAAGTATGAGCAATTTTACTTACAACAAAAAGCTTCAAAATACTCAAAGTTCATAATGTACTGCTACTTTAGATTCAGAAAAACAATTATTTCATCAAAGGACACCTGAAGTACAAAATCTCATCTTGGTTTATTGCCTCTATCCGTACACTGCAGGTAAATAGAAGGGACCTGTGCTTGGGGAGCAGAGGGTTTATGGATGACGGGCACTCGAGAAAGTATTTAATAATGCAGGCAATATCATCTTGCCAGAGAAAGAGCTCTGGAATTATGCCTTTTCAGACAAAATTAATGACTTAGTTCAAGCATACTTAGCCTAACAATTAATCAGTGGAAGTTCTGTGAAAGACCGTCAAAGGAAATGGTGGAGGTGAAACACTTCAGGGATTTACCAAGCTCTTAATTTCTAGAAAGCAGCAGGTCGGTGTTGCTGGTCACACGCCTGCAGGCTGGCAGCCAGGAGTCCACAGGGTTCTGAATGCATTTTACTACTATCATCAACAAAAGGTAGAGTATAATCGCTAACAGAGCTGGTTTGGCATTTGCTACCAAGGCGTAAGAGCTGAGGTATGATGATGTAGCTGTAATTTTGATTTAACGGGGCTGTTTTAGTGTGACTCCGTGTTACGGTTATTCACATTTGGCCCAGATGAGGAATTATTTTTCATGATTTCGTTGTCACAAGGAAAACGTGTGGAATGGTAGCACCAGAGTGATACACGAGGGTGAAATAGCTAATTGGGCAAGTACCTGAGAACTGTGCTAAAGAGTTCGTTGAGCAAGATACCGATACCTGAAAGTATCTCTCTTCGTGAGAGCAAGATACCGATACCTGAAAGTACTAATTCCCATTTACCTTTCACAGCTGTTTTTCACGCATGGCCTGAGTTAGTTGAAGATTGCCTCCCTAACTAAAGAAATACCAGCGACTTCACTGGGGTCTGGATCACACTCTCTGTTCTCTGCATTCAGTTAAATACACAAACTTTCCTTCGGAGCCTGAGAGAGTAACGGGAGTTACAGTAACTCAAAGCTGAACCTGTTGTTCAGTGTGTCTGTGGGCAACAGCCGAGCCTGCGAATAACTTGCACGAGTTCACAAGAAGACTCTGGACGAACAGGAAAGCTCCAAGCAGTTGTCCACTAAGCACTTCCATCTCCAGTGCCTTTGCTGAGACATAAAAGCAATTTCAACTCATAGAGAAAAAGGTGAATCCGCTTCAAAAAAAATGTAAGAAAGCCTGTGTTGAGATATGGTGGAAAGAATCGCATCAGTGCAAGGTCAGTCTTGTTTGCCACATCCAACACGTTCATCCACATCAGGATGTTACATGTGCCCTAACTTTTCTGAAATAATTTCTTCCCATTTGGAGAAGCTCAATTATTACCTTTAGGGTGTATTAAAAGGGATGAGCTTTATCCTAAACTAACCTCCTCATAATTTTTCAGAGACTTTTATGGGAATAAGGCCCTAAAAAGCAAACAGCAGATGTAGCTTTGCAAAGTCAGTTTGCATATATACCACTCTTCTACCTGACAGTCAAAAATTACAGCTCCTTACAGCAAATTCTGCATAAAAATGACATAATCCATCAAGATTCTGCCAAGAGGAGTGTTTCACATACTAAATAGCTGAATAGAGGTCATCACAGATTAGATTTAAGTCTCATGAGATTGCTCTATCACTTCCAAAAGACTTACGGTACAATGGTGAAGATAAAGTACTTTTAAATCACGACAAAGTCTTTTTCCTGCTTCAGTTAGGCTATTTATTTATTTATTTGCCTGTTTACAGAAGGCTCTTCTGCAGCTGTTATGCCAACATTTTTTTCATTAATCAGTGCAAACAGCATAACTTTTTATTCTTCTTTTTAGTGTCAGTAGACTCAGTGGGCCCACATTTAAGACAGCATCACATCACACCCAGCAATGTTTGTGTAGTATTTCTATCAGACACTTCTTCAACTAGAGAAAATGAATATACGGATGGACAACGATACAGAATAGAAAAATACTACAATATCAAGCTAAAAGTATTTTCAGTTCAGAAAAAAGTGTTAAATTTCCAATCAAATGGAACTGTGTAATCACCGTCTTTAATATCATGATCTACACTAACCCCTCCGTGGGTCAGTCCCCAGAGCACATCACAAGGTAACCCAGATGACGACAGCGCTCCTGCACCTAGAACCACAACTAAGCAAAAATAGCAAAACCGGGCAACAGGGAGAGCACCACTCACAGCAGCCGCCCAGGGCCTCACATCCTCCTTGTCTGGAGAGTAACGGCCGCAACGAAAAGCATTAAGAGCTCTTCAGAGAACAGGTACTGGCAAAAGCTCAATACCCAGGCATCAGTACTAGACATATACTTGGTTATTCTTTGACTTAGTCACAGTCATGGAAATACCTGGTTGAAATCATTACCTGGCTTTTGGTGCAGAGCACATGCCTTGAGTCCAGATAACAAAGACAACATTTAACTAGTTCTTCTCTGCATCCTGCATTTACTTTGGGAAGCGGGTAATTTTTAACATTTGACATCAACATTTTATCAACAATGTATATCAAACTTACGCATCTATAAGTCCACTCAGGTGAGTAGAAACATTAGTGAAATAAAAAAACCTATTTGCTTATTTGAGCAATTTGGGCAGCAACCTTGGGAGTAACGAGGGTGAAAGGGAGAAAACAGCTGATCCCGGAGCACCCTCCACTTTGCTGTATGCCCCTCTCCTTCCTTTTTTCACAGCAGTTTTCTTTCCCCATCCTCGCTTATTGGAAGCGGATTGACAGCAGAGAACTAGGTCACATCATGAAGTCAAACAGTAGGAATTAATTATAATGGACACACCTGGATGAAGCAGGATAAAGGCAATTTGATAAGGAGTGACTCAATTCTCACTGTAACATAATCTTCCTAGTAACTTCTAAGGAGCTAGACTGAAATCTAGCCACGAGGAAGAAGTACGTATCACTTTCCACGCTTGAGAAGAGGCTGAGTGAACTGATATGCTAAAAGCAGAAGATTCACATAGTAAAAATCCTTTATATTTCTTGAGAGAGCCAGAAGAAAAGATCAGCAACTGAGCTGGAGGCAGAGACGAATTTGGGTAGTGAGATGGACTGATGATAAAGAAGAAAAGTATGTATGTTCCTTGCTATAAATTGAAAGTATTTTAAAATAATTTTAAAGTAATGTAATCCTTCGCTGATTGTCTCTGTTACCATTAAAAAGACAAATAAGCTTCCTCTTGTCTGTAGTGTTTCCTGGCTACTACTTCCCATGAGAAGGCACCCAGAGAGTTTAGTACTTCTTACACTGTGGATAAAATTAATCAGAATACAGAAAGCTCTATCTACATAATAAAAAAGCCGGTTTGGCCTTGAACTGGCCTGATCTATGACTACCACAGGCAAAAGTGGCTCTTGGCACCGATTTTAAGATATTTTTTTTTTATTATGTCTCTCAGGATAAGTTGTTTAAAGAACAATTGTTCTCTCCGCTTTGGTCACATTTAAATGCCAGATTGGGGCTGTCAAATGTGACTGGATTTATCAATGAGGCAGAAGGATACAGAGGAAATTAAAAGGCTGCAAAATAAATTATTTGGGAAGTTAATTATAAATAATATAATCTCTATAGGCAAATACTAAGTGTGCTTATTTAATTAAATCACTGCAGATTTTAAAAGTTCTTTCTGGCTTCTTTGACATGTCATCCCATCAGACTGTTTCTTGGGGATATAATTATTTAGTTAAATGATTAAATGAATGCTGTTATACATATTAGCCATTCTAAGCTTTAAGCATATGAAAGTGTTTTGTCAGTATTCTAACTGGGGTCTGATCTAATTGTGAAAGGTTATATTGGAGAAACCGAAAAGAGTCATCAGCTAGAAAGGCAGTATCGTGCAGTTATTCTCATTCGCATTTTGAAGGTCATGTATAAGTTGCAGACATACTACTACTGAGTCACTCAGACCCATTTAGAAGTTTCTCCTTCATGGCTTAGAAAGCTCAAAATGATGGCTCGAGCTCAGTCATCATGCAGAGATGAAGAACGCAGAGTAATTTTTACTTATTAATTTCAGAAATGAGCAGGGATGAATAACCTACCGTTGACACTTGACAGGACTAATGACAAGTAATGACTTTAGGCATGTGTTTTAGAAACTCTCCGTTAGCGTAACTTCATACCACCCTAACTCAGCCCACGTTTGTAACAGATTAGGTGAAATAATATATAAATACCTAAACTATGTGTAAGTTTCCACGCCTCTTCTTCCCAACAGCCAGACAGCACCAGCCCGGCGAGCCCTGGCACCCCCAGCCTGCTCCTAACGTGGGGTGCACGGCGGGAAAGGCGAGACCTCCCCCCAGCTGGGGCAGTTCTTCATTTTTCATAGAATCATAGAATGGTTTGGGTTGGAAGGGACCTTTTGTAACACACTGGACAACCACCCCCAGGAGACAACCAGCCATGACATCTACTCACAGCACGAGCCCAAGCCTCAGTGCAGTCTTCACTTGCAGCATCATATTCTGAGAGCCCCAAACCGACACCTAATACTGTGTTGCTCTTTAATGGCCTGTCATTGTTAATGCACCTGGTTCACTGTTGTAATTCCTTGGGCTCCTGGGTTCGCTCAAGCACGGATTTGCGGATTATTGCAGCCAAGGCATTCCCTGGCTAGCACTTCTCAGTTTGTGACATGACGCCTAGATGGTTGTACTCAAGATCATACACAGTTATGCTTTTGTATTTTGTTACCTTTTCAAGTCAACTCTGCAAGAAAAGAAAAAAAAAATACCTGTTAGTGAAGAATTTCGTTTCTCCACGTATAAACACTTAATCTTTTCAGAGTATGGCAATGCCTAAGGTAGCTATTTTTCTTGAGATCTTTAGCTTCTCTCATGTAAGCAGCGAGATTGCATCAGCACTGAAAAGACAGAGTAGGATACATATTAAAAACAACAACAAAATCCAGTAAGTTGGTAATCACAGAGGAAGTAGCTCTGTGTGTTCAAAATTATGCTTCTATAGTTGCTAGTACAAAATGGTTTCCAAGACAAACTTCTCTTCTTCAATACCTCCAGCAGCTTTCCAGAACAGTCATCATCAAGCAGTTTCCATGATGGTTCTAGTACCAAGGATTCTTTCCCCAAGTGTCAGTAAAACCATTTAGTTGCCTTTAAGAGAGCTAATTCACCAATAGACTGAAAACTTATTTTTTGAAACGGGTAATTAAACTTGTATACTTCAAATACCTTTAAATGCATGAATGTTATATGTACTTTCAAAACAGGACTTTTCATAAGGGGTATTTAACTAGGACAGTACACTTGGCTATATTTAAATAAAAAATGCTCGCATTTTCATATCAGAGATATCACTTCTAAGTGTATTCCTTGGTGAGGAGAAAAGATGTCTGCTTCTTAGCTACTCCTGTATTTACACCAGCTTAAAAATGATCCCAGGGAAGCTATATCTAATGTATATTAAAATCTAGTCTGAGGATATGGGCTGTAAAACAAACAGCAAAATCCTACTTTCTGCTATCTAGTCCTTGCCAAAGGCCTTCTAGTGAACCACACATGCAGTAAAACCACATACTGCGTGTAACACGGACCCACACCTAGTGAGACCACGTAATACGTAGAGCAGAGACCCATATGTGGTGAGACCCTGTCTCGTTTCCCATCAGAAATGTAGCTGCAGCCACAGAAGCAGCCCCACGGCAGCCGGCAGCATCCCCTATGCTGTGGGGCATCACACAGTGATATTATCTAATATGATGAGAGTGGGCAAATTTTTTCTTTTCTTTTTTTTCATATCACTAAAAAGTGCAGCTTCTTTCTGAAATAAAAAAATCGGCCACAGGAAAATTATTATTATTTTACTGTCCTCTATCTCCTAGTAAATATGTGAAATTAGGAACAATAAATTATGCAAGAGTTGCTGCTGAGAAAGACCATATCAGACTGCAATCAGAGTAAGTGATGTGACAAGCTCTCCTTGCCTGCTAGGAGGACTTAAGAATCTCTGGTTTCACTTATCTTTGCATTAAAGCACCTACATTCTCAGGCAACATAGCCAAAACAGTATGCAAAGAGAGCATCACAATTCAGACAGCTCCTTTAGTGTGTCTCGCTCCCAGCTACAATGACCACGCGTTTTGATTTACTTATTCAGTATTTACTATCTTATTTCACTCCATCAAACAACAGCTGTAATTTTTTTCTATGATCAGTGCTTTCTGATACATATTGCATATTTCCAGCTTGTCCACATCTGAGAGAGATGAGGGTAATGGGTGAGGCAGAGACAGAAAAGCTTTAATGCAAAACTGAAAATGTAAGGCTTTCTAGAAAACTGTAAAGCAAGAGGGTTTCATGGCTCTGGCACTAGATCAGGTATTTTTGCATTTCTTGTCCTCAGTACGGAGTTAACTAGTAATCCAGTCTTCTAGTATCGTTTTCTACTAGATCAAAATGGGGAAACTTCAATTTTCTCCTGATTTCCCCCCTCCCGGCCCCCATGCCTTGTGTTCCTTTCCAGCATGCACTGCTCCTGCTCACCCTGTCCCCCTTTCTCTAAATGCCTCGGCTCCAAATCTGAGAGTTGCCTCTCCATGTATCACTTTCGGTACCAACTATTTTCCCCCTCTCATTTCCCCCAAGGATTGTTTCATGCCCATGGTTTGCTCAAGCCTAAAACTGCCATCGCAAAGCGCTAAACTGCAGAAGGTGAGGAGAAGCCATTATTTATGCTCTGTGCACACTCAGGACCCAAGAAGAAGGAAAGAGACTGAGCCCTAAAAAACGCAATAGCAAAGAGCCAGCTAAACAGACAGCAGCATCCCTGCTTCAGGACCCGTGTCACCGCTGGCGTTTCACTTTGAACCTGAGCAGAGCCGGGATGCTCTTGTTTCCCTATTTGTTTCCTTTTCAAACATTCAAAGAGCAAAGGGACCTTCTGACTACACCGGACACGTCATGTAATGTCTGTTTGACGTTACTAATTAACCTCTGCTCCCGACATGAAAGCACCCAGGAGAAGAGTTTGCTGTCACCAGTTGAATGGATGAGAGAGTGCCAGAGCCGCAGTGCTGATCATTTTGATTTCTGTCCTCGCTTGCTAAATGAGATCATCAGCACGTAACGAGATTACACATCGTCTTGCACTCTGATCAGCACCCACCCCTACCATGAAACACAAGTAAAAGGCTTTTTCTTCCACCTGCAGCCCACTAAGCTCTCCGCTCTTCCTCTAAGGAACTTCCTTCTCAGCAGTACTGCGCACCCCACCTTACAGGCTGCAATTTGCATCATAATAATCCTTTCAAAAAAACCCAATCCATTTAATGCATTTCCCCCTCTTCAGGTTACACAAAGATGTAACAAATGGTGTTTATGAAGAATAGATGGAACTGGAAGGAACTCTTTTTCAATTTAGAATTTAATTGTAGAAGGCCAATTATAAAATTTTAATTTCCGCTATCATCTGTCTTGAACATTTATCTTATCTAGCCGTTATTTTACTCATAATAGAAACCTTTGATAGCTTTTTTTGTTATGCTATTCTGAGTCATGGATAATGCACACTACACTGGATTAAATTTGTATGGAAAATAGGCCATGCTGGCTTATGTCTGAAATTAGATGCAGCTAACTTAATTTTGCTGACATCTAAAAGAAAGGAAGTTTTGTTTAAAAAAATAAGAGAAAAAGAAATAAATTTACTTAAAAAGCTCATAAAATATTTCACTTGGTATGATATCTGTCTAAAGTATGAAATCTGCAGGAGCTTAAACAGCAATTTACTGGAAATCAGAACAGGACACCTGGGGTACCCACTTTCTGCTGATTAAGACTGCATATATTGAGTATTTAATAATGATGTAAATTTAATGTTATGAGTGTTTAGTGTAGTTCAAAAAGCCATTTTTTTTATAGCTGGAAAATTCAGGCCCATGTTTATCCATAGATACAAACTTCAATGCACTGAAACAACCTCACATTAGATATTTCAACCTTCAAAAAAGGAGAAAGAAGGGCACAGGGTAGATAAGCACAGATTCCCACTTACAAGGCTATTCCAATGAAACAGATTTGCTGCAAGATAAAATAGAGGAAGTACATACAGCAGGGCAAAGAAACACTCTCTTAATTACTGTGGATACAGCAAAGCAATCACCACTATTTGCACTTCAAAAGCATGACATTTTCACAAAATTGGAAGGGCCATAGATTGTGTAATACTGAGATTATCATTCGCAGAAAAAATATATCAAAAGATCCAAGCCTCGACACTTAATATGATGTCAGGCCAATCATCAGTAATCTCTCATTTTGAGTCAGTTTGAGTTACGTGGTGGACTCGACACTGGCATGGGAGGTGCGTTTTCGTGAAGACGTGTTTTGACACTTCCATTCTCTTTCCCCACATTTTTTCCTCTTCTAATACACGCTTTCAGGTTTAACTCCATCACCGCTTACCTTCATAACAGTCATGACACACAACTACAAACACGTTAAAAACAAGAATGTGGAGGAAAGAACCATACTTCCCTAATTCCTCCCTCTCCTTGGTTTCGGAGGAGACAGGAATGACGCTGAGAGCCGGTGGAAAGCGGGACCACGGGATTCGCGCACCAGGATCCTGGCCTCTGGTCGCTTCACGGCTTTAGTGCTTTTCCTCAGCTCCCTTGCTGCTGTGACTTCTCTTGACCTCAGCCATTGCAATGCCAGAAAAAGCCTTTCAGTGCAGTTTGTGATAATGATGAGTATTGATGGAAGTGGGAGGAAGAAGGAGAAAAAGGAAAAAAATTACGTTTGGCATAAGACACTGGCACCATCTTTCTCTGCCTTCATCTCTTGTGGCTGAACAAGTCTGAATCAATTCAGCGACTGAAGCCATAATGAGAAGAGTTCAAGAAACTGGATTATTTTTCTAACAATTCACAAAATGAAAAGTATTGCTCTGCCAAGTGCATGAAGGATTCAATCAGACCCGCTACTGAACAACATGCATCAACTTTTAGGTCATAATAAGACAAGGGCAGGCCTTTATGATACTGCCACACGTAACGCATCTTCATGCACATTAAGCAAGAATTATAAGGTGTGTAAATCACAACCAAGGGGGATTAAAAGTTTCATGCCACCACATCGCCACTGCAGTTTTCTACAGAAAAACTCAAAGATGTTGGGCAGGAAGATGATACAAGCTGCTGGTCAGGCTGCCCGGGGAAGTGGTGGAGTCGCCATCCCCAGAGGTATTTAAATGTCATGTAGATGTGGCACCGAAGGACATGGGCTAGTGGTGGACTTGGCAGTGCTGGGTTAACAGTTGGACTCGATGATCTTAAAGGTCTTTTCCAACCTAAAGATTTCTATGATTCAGTGTAAAGACACAACTGAATTGGCAGTTCATTCTAGAAAACCACCGAAAAATAAACTTTAGCAAAAAGTAGTCGTCACCCATAAACCCCAGAATTTACAGTTAAACAATGTAAAATTACTAGCACAAAAATAAGAATTAATATTAACTTTCAAGCTGAGAAAGGCACACATCATACATGCAACAGAGACCTGAAGCACAGACTGTGTGAAAGTCACAAGGACTCAATAGCGCTCGTGTTAGGCAGTGCTGTAACGTGGATCAAATATATCCCCTGGGCTACCACCACACTCCTGATCCATTTCTTTGTCACAACCCTGTAACACCCAAAGACTTAAAGACCTCCACCTCTTCCCTCTTCTTTTCACCAGGGTTCATCACACCCCAACACAGTTAGTCTCTCCAGGCAAGTGATGTCGTCATCTTCACTTTTACTGCTCTCCTCCACTCGCCTCTCCCCAGTCCACAGAGCTCAGGCCCAAGCGGGATCCACCCCCCTGTAGCTAAAACCTTACCTACATACACCCCCCCAGCCCCTGCAGGATGCTGTTGGCTCACTCGTGATTCTTGCTAACTCCCAGACCATTCTCAAGATAGCTGACAATAAATATCCTCTATTTCTTGTTTTCCATGACACAGATTCAGATGGAAAGTGTAACTTGCAGTACGAGTACTTACTTTGTAATATTGCAGTAGGCACGTATCTTCTCCCTCACTCATCCAACACACCTATACATTCATACTTCCCAATTTTTCTGTTAGTGTCCCACTGAGCACATTCGTTTCCTTTCAGACAGGTCTTATTTTAGAAAAATGTTTAGGCTTTGGATTTACAATTGGCAATTCAAATGTAGAATTTTTGGTCTATCTGCTCCACTGACTATTTCAGAGGACAGTATTGTCTCTTAAAAGACCTTGATGATGTATTTGCTAGGCTTCACATTCATATATAAAAAGCCATATTTAAAAAAAAAAAAGTCACATAGCTCTACAGTTCAGTAAAATTTAATTTACTTCAGATGAACTTCACGTGTTAGAAGAAAGATTACTCAAACAAGCTTTATTAGCCTGGACTTTCCTTATGAAACTCTCCCACTGTTTTGAGACCAGACGTAGTAGTTTGCAAGAGAGCTGCATTTCTGATGGCCTCTATTTTGTGAGTCCAGCAGCTATACAGTGTAAAAATATCCTTTTGTGATTTGATACTAGTCCTAGAAACTGTACTTACATTTATATTCCTTTGTGCATATTTTCTGGTACGGCTGGCACTAACCCAGTGTTTGTTCAGATCTGATGAGAATCCTGCAATAGAAAATACTTCTTTCAAGCATAAGAATGTGGCATTCAAAAATAAAGCTAGTTGTGTAGATAATAAACTGACTGGGTATGATAAACTTTATACCATTAAAACTGTAACAATGAAATCTAAAATATCTATTTTCAGTATAACTTTTCACGCTGAAGCCATCCTTATGCTTATGGATGACTGCTGGTAATGTACTGATACCAAAGCAGTAGCTGCAATTCTAAGCATATGTAATAGCAGCTATTATCAGAACAATTACATGTGGTACACGAGTGTAAAATTGCAGGATGCCCAGCAGTAGGCTTGAATCCCAGTTCTGACTATGGTCAGGTCACGCTTGTCCCTTCCTCTCTCCAGAGTGGCCGTTGCCAACGCGAAGCCATCCATGTGTTCCCAGAGAATGGGGATCCGGGCTCCTGCTTCACGCCCATCACTGCTGAGCATCGCACCCATGGGGAGCCGGAGCTGGTGGAAATGAGGAGGCTCTCACTCACGGCTTTCCTCACTCCCCAAAATACCCAATTCACTAATTCTGTCCAGAAGATTGAAAAGTGTGCAGTACCTGCTGTTGATTTCTTTTATCTGGTGTCAGTATTCTGAATCATTTAAATGGCGTTTACCATCACTGTATCAATCCCTTAGTTATTACTAACATTTAATCCTGATAAACTTTGGTGATTGTGATGCAAAAAAACCCTGGACTGAAAGGTTTAACTGGGTGACGGTGTAGTTTAAGGGTCATTTAAAAGCTAAGTCAGAAGATTCTGCCTGAGGGAGCGATCTTCTCTGAATGTATGCACAAAGCACTGTGACCGATTTGATTGCATGATCACAGTTTTTCCAGTGAGCCTCCACCTTACTCAGTTTATAAGTCATCTAACATCACAGTCAGTTTTAAAAGACAAAGTATCAAATTAATTGTTTGGGTTCAAAAAGTACTCACTGAATTTTCAGAACATGGCATTTCGGTACGCTTCGGAAACAGGGTCAGAAAAGAAGTGTCCTTATTTTCTCTTTCAACCGGCTTTTCATTACGCAAAACCAGTTTCTGTCTAATTAAATTGCTTTTTTAAAGTTCCTAATTTATTAAACTGCTGAGTCCTTGAGCCACAGGAATGTTCCCCACCTCCTTTTTCAGACACTGCCCTCCTATGTTGCTTTTAAGTTATTTATAAATACATCTCTCCTGCAGCCTCTACCAGCAGGGCACCTTCACATGTTGGAATTTAATGAGGCTCTGGCACAAGTCATGAGTCCCTGAAGAAAAGTATTACCTGATTGGCTTCATTTATTTCTACCAATAATCATATCATTACCTACAGCTTCTGTTTTTAATTAGTGGTATCTAATGATTAACACTGGCCAATTTGCATCCAATTACGTCCCCTGAAAAATTAGAAGTGGATGAAATGGCTGAATGCAATTAATCATTCTGCAATGCAAATTTGCTTAAATATCGAGGATGAATGTGTTGTACTTTCCTAAATAAGATTTCATTGAAAACATACACTCTCTGATGATGAAGCAAAAGCCTGACGCTTCCCATGACAGTAAGAAATCTGGATATTTAACACTGCAGAATTACCAAATACAGTCACACATATCCTTTTAATAACGATGAAAAAAAAACGATGCGACTGGTATCTCATTACACTCCGGATTCATATGCTACAGAAACAATTAAAAACAATAAGCAAGATAACATTTTATGACACATAGACAGACCTTAATCTCATCTGAGACAAATTTCGGGTTTAGCACGCGGTCTTTAGAACACAATTGCCTCATCTTTTCTTTCATTCTTAAGAAGTTTCACTTTAGAAAACCTTCTGTTCCAGCTTCAAAGCAAATATTCAGGGCAACTTAAGTTACAGGATTTTTTTGGACCACCTTAACGCCTTTAAGAAAACTTGTAAATCACAGGGAACATTTACTTCAAACCAAAAGAAACCCATACCATAAACCAAAACTTATTTACATGGTATGTTCAGCTTTTCCCCAATTTTCAGAGACCAAACTTGATCAGTCAGTATCACAGATGATGGCAACAGGGTGCTTTAATGCAGAGTTTCTTCTTCCTCATACACCCATCTCTCTGATAAACTCTGAGGAAACCTCATATAAATACAGAAATATTAAATACCACTTGTGGGTTTTTTCCCTCCATGATGATGAAATTATTTTGTCTCTAGGATAACTTAGAGATAATTAAAATAACTTGACAATTTTTTTTACAGGTTAGTACTTGAATAGCAACTTGCAGGGATAAAACAGAGTATCAGCCCTCCAAGCTCAACCTACAAAACTACATTTGTTACACTACATAAATTCACTCCTTATCCCATTTTTTTTAAATTTAAAGCACCATTCAACATACTGTGAAGATGTTTAAAATATAGTAAAGTTGATAGAAATCTTTTGGAAGAAGAAAACTTTTGGAAGATGTTAACAATGAAAATAGGATTTAAGACAACCAAAGACCCTGAGTGATATTTGATATATCTCTTTTGACTTTTAACATACAAAAAGCCAAGCACCTGACTTGCATCACCTTATTCTGCCCCCCAAAAAACTCCAAAGTAGGCATCCAAATAAAAAATCCATTTCAGTGCCACACAAACTAATACTTTCTATTTGCGTTCCTCACCCTTTTTGTTATCTCCTCTCTTGTTCTTCCTCTGCTGCAAACAATTTTTCCAGTTCTGAGCCTTACTGTCAGGAGTTTCATGTTCTTCAAAGTACCTGGGGCGTTACTTTCTCCCCTGTATTGTTGTGCTCTTCCACCCCACTTTCTGTTTATGACACAGATCAAGTTTTAACCTATCAACATTTTGCACTGCACTTTGGGAAGACGGGCACAATTTATAGAAGGGAGGAAGGATTATGCTGCGGCTGTTAACTGGTTGGTTGTTTCCTCATGCTTGGAAGTATCATTAAACTCTATTTTGCAATAAATGTTTTTCTTTAAAATGTTACATTTTTTTAGCTAGGTTTTTCTATTCGCTATGCCAGACATGCCACAAATAATTTGTTTTTGAGATTCATGGTGCTTGTCATCTCTGCTCCCACTCCAGGCAAAATCATCAAAAAAGCTTGAAGATGCTATTTTAAGAAGTGTGGCTTGCCAGGACAAGTGCTTTGGTTTTGAACATGAGATTGATTTACAGAAGCTGTACTGAAAAACACTGCAACAATACTTCAGTTCTGCTCATCTGCAAGGACCCCAAAAGGTTAGAAATAAGATCTAAAGAATACAGTGCATTCAATTTTTTCCCCTAGGGACCATCACGTTTCACTTAGGGTGGACTCATTATTGTGCAGTATTGGGTCGCACTTCGTGAAACAACCTGCAATGACAAACAGCAGACTTACAGTTTTAGGCATAACAGATGATCAGGTTTTTTTAGTAGGAAAGTTTTCATGCTGTCTCCCTAAAGCTGGATGAATTCCTAGTGTCTTAGACACAGTAATCCCAGCATTAAAAAATCTGAAAAAAAAAAAAACCCCTTTGTGTGTTTAGCTAGAGTTATTTCTCGATGACTGTAAAGTGTGCGTGCTTGTCTGACACAACCTATCAACTAACGCTACTTGAGGTACTTTTTGAAGTCCCGTGACCTAACTGAAGTTAAATTATGTTAACTCATTTCATTTCCCTTTTCACCACCATTTAGGAACATAACCAAATGAGTCTACCAAAATCCATTTTATGAGCAAAGGCAGGTGGTATTGCAGTATAATGGCAAAATCTGAGACAAACCAATGAAGTTTAAAGATTGCAAGCGAAATACATACTACCAGTAACCTCACAGAAAAATATATACCACCAACCTCATAGAAAAAAACCCAAAAAACCACCCCATACCACAGAATTGAATTATCATTTTGAATTAAACTAATTTCAGCAAGAATCAAGATGCAGGAATTTGGTGAATGATGTGATTTCTTCAAAGCACCTCCTCCTTTGAGCCCCACAGCAACACTGAGCCCTGCAGCTTTTGGGAACAGCCCAAGTTCTTTGGGGCTTGCAATATAAATGGGGAAAACAGCCCCAATACATATCTTTTATTGTTTGTTAGCACTATGGTTTATACACTACTGAGGTCTAGCTGCAATCTTTCTGTCTTCATGCTTATTTAGTCCAGTGACTAGCTCTGACCACGATCATGTCATAGTGAACACAAATTGGGAGACGATTTTGATTCTCAAATGAGATGGAAGACCCCAAGACTGAAGGTGGGACTTCAAGCCGTACCACAGAGCCTTACTCTAAGGCGCCTCATACTTACCTACCAGCATTCCTTATAGATGGTCACCTGAAGAATCACTTTTCCAATCCTACTGTTCCTCATCTCAGGTGTCTCTCAGACACTGTCTTATTGGGGCTGCACTGTCACTCTAACCAGTCGGGCCTTATTTACCATACTTACCTTTCCTCTCATGCCCCCCTACTGTAAATATTCTCTCACTTCTGATAACAGCACTGACCTTCCTGCCACCCAGGTGCACGCATCTTTGACATCCCTGACCCACTCTCCTCAGGCATCCAGAACACAAACATCCAAGTATTTTTTAAACTTTTTATTAGGCCCTGAAACTAAAATGTGGGCCTCAACTACATCTACATCAACAGCTGATGGGAGGAGTGGTGAACTGGGGGCGGGGGGAGAGGTGCAGCGACTGATGTCCCAGTAACTTGGGTTTTGGCAAATTTCTTAAAAATACAACAAACCGATTCATCTATATTCCTAAAAATTTCAAGTAATTTACAGTGAAAGTTTGACTATTAATTTTTCATGAGTATTTGATGTCATGAAGAAATTGCCTAGAATAAAAATTAAGCATGAGGAGTCAGCACACCCAGGATTATAAACCCATTTAAGTCACTTGATCATTATTACCTTGTCTGCGGCAGGAAAATTAATAGTGATAACTCCGTATCAGTGCAAGCATCAGGTTAGACAAAGCCAAGGCAGTGCTACTGCTGAGAGGGCAGGCTCCCTCAAGCCATCTTAAACAAACCCAGCTCTTTCTGTTCTTACTGTCTTTGCTCATTTTATGAGGAATTTTACTGTAAACTCTTAACTCCAGCACTGCAGCTGTGCACAGCTTTTGCACATAAGCAATAACGAAATAACTGAGGATGAACACAACATTGCCTGTACTTCTTTGTTTTGTAGAGTAAGAAGTGAGGGGTGTGGGGCAGATGTCACCTTCACTCCAAGGTGCAGAGCAGCTGAAAGCACAGCAACAGAAAGCAGCAATACATTGCTGATATAAGCCAATATTCAGGTGCTGGCCTCCAGGGTGGGAAGTAAAGGAGGAAGGACGTGTTGTATGTTTTGGGATCAGTGCTTCCCAAGGCCACTGATGAGGAGCACAGTCTGTCACCTACTTGGGGCTGTGTTTCAAGTCAATACCCAGCCTGTGGGCAGTGAGCACTGGCTCTCCCCACATTAATGGGCTTTCTTAAGAGCAGATCAGGTTTTTTATGACATTGTTTGTAGAGCTAAGTGAGAGTGTGGACCGGCACTCCTTTGGAGACCAAGTGCCCCAAAGTGGGAGCCAGTGGGAGGGTGAGAGCAGACCCTGCAGGTCCATCCCCTCCCCAGGCACCACCAAGTGCCTCCTCCCCACCAACCCCAAGGGCAGCAGAGGCGTCCATCAGCCTGCAAGTCAAAGAATTAAAGGGGAAAGAAATCTGTACTAATTGTCATTGTTATTAATTAAAAATAACACAGAAGATTGCTGAGTGGGAGCACTCCGGAGATGGAGATCAGCTGCAGGCCGGGTATTCCCTGGGCACTGCCAAAACAGACGCACCATCGAGCAGAGTCTGTATGCTGATGTTTGCAAATGACATAAAGCACCCAGTTAGCTAAGCTTGCTACTCCGGCGTGAATGAGAGGAAGTCTATTCATTGACCTAAACGTTGTTCCCCTTTTCGTTTTTTTAATATCTTAGGAATTACGAACTCTAATAACTTCATGACTTAAAGCCACATTTTACTGAACCTCCCCACTTCCCTTCCCCTGCAGTATTGCCACATACCCTCAAATTGAGAAATCTTCAAATGAAATGTAAGGGCTTTTGCTACAAGATAGAGCGTTAGAGAAGCCTTCTGACCTCTACAGGAACACTCAGAATTGCCTTTACACAGCACACGTCTGTGATTTGATGGTTTTCTATGCCATGCTAGAGTGACTAAAAAGGCAAGTAGGTGCAGTTTTAGTATTGCTGGCATTTTCAAAGCTGCTGACCCAAGGTACCTCAGTACAGCTATGCCTTCCTATCAGCATCCTCAAGTTACCCTAAATACTGCTTGCATCACGCATGGGGATTGTAACCACAGATTATAACCTTCCGGCAAACCGCCTTCTCTCCATGTCCCCGCAGCCCATGGGACCCCAGGAACCTCAGGAATAGCGCTCCCCTACCATAGTCCTCCTCCAAACAGGCTTAGCCAACCAAAGCTCTTAAGATTTATCTTTACAGGTCCCCAGTAATTATTTCAGCTCTTTTCCACGATCTCCTAGAAATCTGAACAGCATGATGGCCTCCAGGCTCACGGCCTGACTCACCTTTTGCTTAATTTCAGTGCAGCCTCTCTAATTATACCAGGGATCATTTCAGTCCAGGTTTACTCGGTAGTCTTAAAGTCACTTAGCCAAGCCATTAACTCTCTTGATATATCACCATTTGATTGACTTCAGACACTTTTCACTCCCTCATAGCAACCACCATACAAATGTTTTCTATCTTTCACTTATTGTACATACAGACACTGCAAGGATTTTTTTTATTCTGCTGTGTCTTTGACTTTGTCTTTGTGTCACTGTTCAAAAATTAGATTGCTTGAATGTGCAGGAGCGTCTTCCTTCCTTCCCTCAAACTTTCCACTACATATATAGCAGACAGGCCTGGCATTTTCAGATGCAAACATACATCACAGTCCCATCTGCAAACAAACAGTATATTATAAGGGGAAAATGGAAATATACCCCCAGACCCCTCCAGGGGTTCCGCCCATGAGTTCTTGCTAGAAAGATCGTTTCTCAATTATTTTTTCCTGCCTGTTAACAATTGGTTTGACTTCTCCATTATTCATGTCAGCGTTTCTGATCTTACACACTTCCAATGAAACGGTTTAGCCAACATCCTACAAATAACATCCCCGCACCCCCAAATAAATTGCATATTTTCCAACTATTAGTCACTCTGCCCCCAAAAACATATGATTAAAAATCAAAAATGTTTATTTTTGATGAAGCCATGGTGGCAGTCAGTATCCTTAACAGATAACCAGACTTTATATGATGGTGTAGGCCTAAAGGGCTTATCCAAACTTCACCTCTCTCCTACGCTACTGACCTATTTTAATGGTGACTGTCTACAGAGTCACACAATTGAGTGCAGAGGAGTTACATTATAAGCCCTGGTGGCTTGAACATTTACCCAGATCTTGCCAGAAGACAGTTAGCCAGTGTTCACAATTTCATGTCAGATTACGCAGACATTTCCAGCTCACCGGTGTGGTAGCCTTATAGGGGGGCAAGGCCAAACTCTCCAGGATTCAGCAAAACTGAATCACCCCAGGAGATTTTACACCCGTCCTGCGTAGCTTCTGGTAGACTCTTGTACCATTGAGCTTCTGGAGGGCAAATGATGAGGAAATTCAATGGACACTGCAGCTTTACATAAGAACAAGTAAGCCAGATACATTTTGCTTGCAAAGCAGAAAGTATGCAGAAACCAACCGGAAAACACCTCCATCCCCTGTAAATAGGAGAGCTTTGCTGTCTTGGTCCTACAGCCATCAGGGACAGTGGCCGTAACTGTACTCGGTGGTTAACTCTTCTCCCTACTTGTAGACAACTCCAGAGAGGAGAACTGAAGATTTTCAGTTAGAGAAGGAAGAAACTTAACCCAGTTCTGAGTGCACTTCTCTTCTTCCTGCTTACATGTGTATAGAGGCATCATAACCAAGGATTATCACACATGGCAAGTGTGTGATAATGTCATCAGTTCTTTACATCCCTTTTTTTGCACCAGATGGAGGAAAAGTAGTCTGTGCTATTCCTAATTCTGCCACAGGTTGCTTACACTAGCTGCCAAGTCAGGAAAAGGTGAAGACGCAGGAATTGAGCTGAGGATCTTTCTCCTCTTGTACCCACTTTTAGAAGAAAAAACCAAGAGACCCAGCAGGATGTGGGGTGCTAAGAGCATGGAACTGAAAGAAAAGTCCAGTCCTGAAACTGTGAACCATTATACAATTGAAATTTAGCCAAGATCAGGACAAACATACATGTCGGATCTTTTATTTAAACATGTAAAATAACTTCAAATGGAATGAATTAATTTCTTCCAGGTGTCTCATCACTTATTTTTAAGTGTTGTTTTATGAAGTGTCCTGAAGTTCAATAGCAAAGCTTAGCAGGTTGAGTTTAGAGGGGCTGGGGGTGCAAGGGAGGGTGGGAGGGGTTGGAGGGTAGCTGTGGGAAAGCATGTAAAATTTCAATAGAGAACAAAGTTTTTAATGTGATACCTACTCAACTGCACATACCTCAAGGGGCCTGGGAATTGAAATTCTTCAGGAAAAAAACGGAACTTTGACCTTCTGAATACACTGCTTGCCTCTGATACACAAGAAAAGAATATTTTATATTCTTATGTGCTCCTCCACCCCTTCTTCCTTGTGCTAGATTAAGTGAAAAATGGAGAAACAAAGAACAAAGTAAAAACATGACTTCAAACCAATTCAGAGAAACCTGGGACGCTGTCAGGAGTAACAGTCCAGGGGCTCAGAGAAGCACTGAAGTCAAGGAGGGGTGGGGGGAATGCAAGCAACCAACCTTCCTTTAATTCTTGCACCACAGTGACCTTGTGAATGCTACAAAATCTTTTATGCACAGTCCCAAACAGACTTTTTGCCTCCTGATTTTTTTCACCTGAGCACCGCTCAGTTTTAGAGGGGAGGAGAGACTTGGGGTTTGATAAATGGGGATCTGAAGTTAGCTTGCCATACACCGAAACCAATTAAATCAGGTTGAGCAGCTCAAGAGACATTTTTAGTTTTCTGCTGAATAATCAGAAAGCATTAATAGTACTTTGAGTGAAAAAATATGGAAAAAAGTGTGCTCAAGGGAAAGAAGAAATTTTGAACTGATGGAAGTTTAAATTAAGTGAGTGGTTTCAAGGAACTAGAAAAAAAAAAAGTCACAATGCAGTATCGCTTCAATACTGCTAGCCTGTTTCCAAAACAATGCTTTATAAAAGAGAAAACAAATGCAAAAATTTAACAGAATTAGAAGCTAGGCTAAGAACGCACTTCTTGCAGATAGGTGTCATTGTGATCCTAAATGTTCAGCTCAGAGACTGTCAGTGCTTTAGTTCTTTCTATGTATATCAAACAATGAGTCCCTAAATCCAACTGCTGGAGTAGCATAAATACTTAATAATTGATGGAGAAAGAAATTTGCTTCCTTCAAGCCAGATATGCCCAGAAAGTTTGGAGTACAAATTTAACCTCATAACAGCTTGAAAAAACAACAACTTTGGACTATTCAAGGCACAGTGTTACAATATTGAGTGTGTTGCAAAAAATGCCAACAAAACAGTACTCAAAAGCACGCCCTCTTACTGTCTTGGGAGAGCAAATAATTTTAAAGGCAAAAAGGACTAGTACACACTATTCCATAAGGCTCAGAAGTCTAATTACATACCAAAATGAGAAGATGGAGGGATAAGAATAACGTTTCAAGAAGCAGACAATGAAAAGGAAACATATGATCCTTCTATTTACTAACATTATGCAGGACAGTGAAATATTTGTATTCCTCCAGCCCAGAACTTTTACTCACCACCGTGCACTTTATGAGGATGGGCACATCTCCCTTGGTGCAACCTGCTGATTAACAAACAGGTGGGAATCCACCAACCTGACCTTGCACTGCAGGAGAAGATTCGTCAGCTTCCCAGCCCCAGAGCACATACACAGCACATGGATTTTCTCCATTGGAAGCAACAAAGGAAGAGACTTCTTGTTAAGTAAACTTTGCGTACAAAGCTTCAGAAACTTGCAGCAACCTTAAAAAAGCAGCAATTGCCAAACACCCTCAAAAGGAATTTTTCAAAAAATGCCAATAAGGACTATTTTGTATATGTGTAAACACAGTATTTGAATTTATGTACTCTATTTACTGAAAGCTACATTGTTAAAAGGGTCCAAGTCCACTCATACTGACATAAGTCAGTACCATTTTATAGGTTAGATCTTGGTTGTGGCAGTATAGAGGCAGTGAATGGTTTGCAATAGGCTACTACTTGTAACTTCAAAACAATACAACATTCCTATACGCTTAAAATATCTTTTTCAAATCATGTTTGAAGTATCTGAATAATGGATTTTTTTTGGTAACTTGACTGTCATTTTTAACTAACAGCAATCATTTATTTGTTCCACTCATTACTTTTCATTATAGTTATCTCACTTCCAGCTTTGTCCATACAAGTAGAAGCGAGTATCTCCCGTCTTTGCTGGAAGGCAGAGTCCAAGTGTGATGACATAAAGAGGCTGCAAACAATCTATACTTCGCTTCTGAATGACCTAATAGCTTTTTAACTTTGCCAAACTGATGACTTTCTACCTTATGCGCTAAGCTCTCTTGTTTACTAAATACTCCCCTATAAATTCAAGCATTTTCACTAAAGTGATAATGAGGAAGTCCACCTGAAATTAATTGGAAAGATTCTATAAATGAATGATGTACCAAAAAACCGTATCTTCTAAACAATACTGATGCCAAGAAAAAAGCTGTTCTGACTGTTAAATACAGATTTTTAGCAGCCTTTTCCTAACTCGTCTAACTATTCCATCAATAACTTGGCTGTAACTTTTTCATTTTTGCCTTTTAGTCCATGCAAGCAAATTAACTGCTGACTGCAACAACTTGTTTCATGCTACAGACCTTTAACAGAGCCACAGTAAAAACACAGACTGTCAGAGAGCCCGTGGTCAGATGAGGTGCAGCAGGAAAAACATACAACTGTCCTCCTGATTACACAAATAGAGTCTTGCCCAGATCATTCCAGCCTCCACCTCTGTGTTTATAGGACTGCTAACATGGCACTTTTTCCACAGCCAAGAAACGAAGAGAAAACTTTTCGTACGTGTCTTCTAGTGGTCCCTTTCATTATCTCCAGAAGTCAGGTCAGAAAGTTAAAGAAAATAAAAAAGTCTCTTGGGTCAAAATAATTCCTGCCGTGGCTTTCTGCTATTTTCATTGAATTCTGCCTCTTTCCCTGACTGACCCAGTTTCTCTTTCAGCCTCTGCATGACAGGAGGGGACTCGTTAACATTCCCAGCTGTTTAACAACTACTATGGATAACTGCTATCGCTGACTGACTGTGAGGTGCATTTCAAGAAGACTTGGGAGCACAATTATTCCTCCTCCTTCAAGACTGGATTGTCATTTCAGCTACTCTCCTGGGTGCTCTATGACCATCTGACTTCAGCCAGAAAAGGGAGTCCATTTTCAGATGAACTGTTTCCATCTAGAAACTGCAGTTATAATGGCACAAAACTATGGCAGCACTTTTTCAGCTGGAAAAATTCAGAAGAGTGAGAAACATTTCAGGTTTTACATTGAAGCAGTATTTCAGAATTTGCTTGAGTTGACTCATAAAAAGTCCCATTGACAATATCAATGGCTTTTTTCCAAATTGAATAAAGCATCTCTGTAGACACACACTATTTTCTTTTTGCTCACAGAAGAAACAGGAAAAAAACATCTTTACAAATTATACTTCATCTATGACAAACTTTTTCATATCCGTGAACTATAAACTCATTTTTCCATGCCCTTAATCACAAATAATGTTTTGCAATACAACCATGTAAAGACCGAATTCCTCCCATTCCTGATATACAATTTCTTACATAAAAACTAATTAAAAGAATTATGCAAGCAGAATATTAGGAAAATGCTACACAGAGGTCCAAGGTCCTGTAATTCAGACTCCTATAAAGATGCACACAGTGTAAATTATTATTGAGACCAGGGATTTCTTCTCACCTGATTACCATTAAAGGAAATAGCATTGTGCTAAATCTGCCATTATCTGATTTAAAAAAAAAAAAAAAAGTCTCCTCATTTACTGCTTTACAGTATTTTTTAAGTGCTTTCGGTATGTTTACATAAAATACTCGACCCTTTCATTTGCAAGAACTATGTATGTACTTGGTAAATACCAGGTCAAGCATTATAATTTTCTGCTTGCATATAATACAGATTGATTATTCCCAAATACACCTGACATTCAACCCTAAGTATTTACTGCAAGCAGCCAAAAACCAAGAGGGAATACTCCAGATCTAACTTTAAATCCAAACTCAGGCATTCATTCTATGTGTGACCTCAGGCAAGAGACTTGACCACCTCCTGGTTCAGTCAATTCAGCTGGCGAAGAGCAGGAAATCATTGAAAACCAGATGCTGCATCTAAAAGCAGATCTTCCCCAGGTAAATAAATTACAGGAGAGCCACAGGGACGGAGCAATATAATGTTTCTTATTGTAAGAGTCAGAAAGGCATATGGATATAAATTGGAAAGAAGCAAGAGGTCTTTTAGCCTCAAGCTTCACTTTGATATTTGAAAAATAGCTTTTTTTAGTGCTGTACAGATACTAAGATTTTTGTGCAATAACTCAACTGCAAAGTTAGAGTATCTTTATTCGAATGTATTCAGATCATATAATCAAGGATGTTTGTTTTGTTTTGCCCAAATTACTGTTCACAGACATCTGAAGTATTGACATCAACACCTGATTACATCTGTAATAACGTAGGACAATGTCCAAAATTCAGACTTCTAAGGACTTTGGGAACTACTGTAAATGGAGGCTGTGGTTATTTTGGAATACCAGGAGAGTCTGAGTCTCTCTTTCCTGTAAAGAGGAGAACGCTTGCAACTTCCCAGCCTCTCTTTCTCTTTCCCTGCATCTGGCTCACATCAAACCACTTTAGACTATGGCTGTGGTTGCCAGAGTTACAGGTGTGAAGTCATGTAGGTCTCAGAACAGAAGCTGCATATCACACACCCTGTTCCACCAATGTGAAATGGAAAAGAAAGGGGAAAGGTTTATATTTGCTTCACTTTTCCTGCATCTAGTAGAATTGCTGCTATTGCTTGTCCAGGTCTCTAAACCCTCTAGGGCAAACCATTAACACACAGAGTCAACTTTTGATCTGACCATTTGACAAATACAAGTGAGAATATTCCTGGAGAAGACATGATCCTGCAGCTTGGTTAGATCATTAATAAACTGGCTGGAAGAAGGAAGAATCTGATTTGATAAGTATGGTTTTGGAAAGTTGTTAAAACATACAGGAGTAGGTTCAATAATGTTCAATAACTGACAGTAAAGAAGGTTCTCTCCACAGCCATGACACAGCAGGACACGGGAACTTCTTGACCTCCCTCTTGAAAACCATTTACACCACAGTTGTCACATAGATCAAACCACATTTGCCAAAACATGAAAGAATTTATATCTACCAACAGCCTGGGTATCAAGAACTTAAAAAACTTGTTTATAATCTTTAACTTTTACAGGAATGTAGGGAGCACATTACATTCTCTAAGCACTATATATAACCCTTTAAACATTTTAATGGGTTCTTGGTTGAATTCTCTGCCATGAATCTGTCCTGACATAAGCAAGAGGTTAAAAGCATACATTTCATAAATGTAGCTTTTTTTTTTATATAGATGATTTTTGTATAAAAAGACTTCATTAATAGATTTGTTCGTTTATGCCTACCTAACAAAATATCAACTATTTACAGCGGAACAGTTAACTAAGACAAGTGGAAGAACAGACTTTCAGGGTAAATTACCAGCACCTAGAAAATAAATTGTCACAAATCAACTGTACAGAAATTTAAGACGATAACAAGCCAGTCTCAATTGTTGTAACGTTTGAACTGTAAACTCAAAGGTTGATATGTCTGAGTCTCATCTCTTCCACAATTCAGAAAAGGTTCTGTTCTACACAAACCAGCGGTTGTGCTTTTGTGTAGCTGAAACAACTCTCAGCTTCAGCAGGGGGACAATTTCTCACAGGAGTTGTGAAACAGAATCATAGAACAGTTTGGGTTGGAAGGGACCTTCAAAGGCCATCTAGTCCAATCTCCTGCCATGAGCAGGGACATCCTCAACTACATCACATTGCTCAAAGCCCCATCCAACCTGACCTGGAATGTTTCCAGGGATGGGGCATCTACAACCTCTCTAGGCAACCTGGGCCAGTGTCTCACCACCCCACCCCTCAGTGTAAGGAATTTCTTCTTTTGTCTTGTCTAAATCTTCCCTGTTTTACTTTAAAACCTTTACCCCTTGTCCTATCACAACAGGCCCTGCCAAAGTGTTTGTCCCCATCTTTTCTGGAGCCCCTTTAGGGACTGGAAGGGGCTCGAAGGTCTCCCCGGAGCCTTCTCTTCTCCAGGCTGAACCCCCCCAACTCTCTCAGCCTGTCCTCACAGCAGAGGGGCTCCAGCCCTCCCAGCATCTCCGTGGCCTCCTCTGGAGGCAGCACTGTGGAGGGTGTCTCCCCAGAGCAGAGCAGAGGGGCAGAATCCCCTCCCTCTGTAGCTACACACCACAGAGGACAATCCTGAGCAGTCAGGTTCTGTGGCATCTGTTTACTCCATGTCACTCTTGTCCAAAAAACTATACACCAGTATGAATAACTTTTTTGCCCTTATGATCTAATGTCTTGGGAATCGTATTGCTTTTCAAATGCAAGCATGTCTGTTGGTACGTGTGTGTACACGTGCATGCATACGCACGTGTATTTTAAGTAGGAGAAGAAAAAAAAAATATTGCAGCAATGGTAATACACGCAGACTGAGGAGATCCGGGTGCAATACTGACACAAACTTACTAGGCCAACACTGAACAAATTCCATGGTTCAGATTAATACCTACAAATAAAATTCTGCTATATACTGTTCTCACTTCGCCTGGAAATCTAAATTCCCTATCAGATACTGCCTCTCTGCCACCCTATGCCTAAGGAAGAAACACAGAAGGATACTGACCTCATTTGAAACTGCTGATACAAAGGTTACAATAAAATAATTCTGAGCAATGTTGACAAGGTCAAGAAAGGACTATTATAAAAGTTTTAGAACAACAACAACAAAAATTACCTCTTCTTTAGTGGAAAAAAAATGGAAGGGGAAAAAATGGAGTTTGCTTGTTATCGTAAACAGATACATAATGCTAGAACTACTGCTCTTTTCCTGTAATCAAGATTGCAGATAATACAAACCATTATCTTTCCATATTAGTTAATTTAGTAATGCCATTAACTGTTTAGCTTTCCCTTTAAATATCGGTCTTTCTAGACCAGACCAATACAAGCTTTTAACATAATACTAGCAATAAATGACAAATTTAATTTAGGCTTGCCTCGTCCCACTTCCTGGAAATGCATGATTTCTTGATCTCAATTAAGAAAGGCAGCATGTCAGGGAAAGAAGTTTTTTTCCTATACACCCCTTTGCAGCAAGGTCCAGAAAACAATTTAGGCACCATGAAGATGAATTATTGCAGCATTTCTGTGTAAGCATTAAGCACTCTTTTCTACCCTTTTTAAAAATGAGTGCAGTGTTTCCCTTTTTCCAGATGCCATGGGCTTCACCCGATTGCCGTAACTTTTCAAATATCATGGAGAGTGGCTTGGCAACTACATCAGATGCAAGTCATAAAGGGCTGTATTAAAAGCAGATTTTACAAAAAAAAGGTTTAGCAGAGAGAAAAAAATTGAAGCGAAAATGAGAAAGGCAACAGAAGTCTTAAATGAAAACTAGGGCATTTAGCATATCTAAGGAAAAATCAAATACTGATTGGACAATAACAAAAGCAATCACAATGATTTAAGGATATTGTATTGCTTCAGAAAGTGATGTCAACTTATATTCAAGGAATGAGTTAAGACAAGAGACAATAACTGGCCATTAAAAGTGACCTCCATATTGTTTCAATTATTTCCTAATGTCAACATACCACTTATTGAACAATATGAAATAACATTGCCTCCACACCCAGTTAACAGCTTTCATCAACAAGCATAAATTCTGCACTTTGTATCTGATAATTAGTGGCAACTGCAAGATCTGTAATAATCTACAAATACAGGTTGGCTTAAAATTATTTCTTATTAAGTAATGGAGTTACATTCACAAAACAAGTCATTTTGCAATAGAAGAGATTAACTCACTAAAAATTTTTATCTAATATAACTAGCTGAAAGACTGACATAACAAAGAACTCATCTACAAGAATATTCAACAATACTTTCTAGAATATTCTGTATTTCTGCAACACATCATGTCCTAGTTCTGAAGAGGATCCAAATGACGTATCTGCACACCCAAGCTAACTTTGACATCTGTGCATGGAAGGGCTTCGAAATCATTCAAACAGTATGTAAAATACTGAGAAAAGTCCAAATCCCCAACATATGAAAAGTGGTACTTGCCTATGAAATCCAACCAGACACAAAAACTAAGAAGAATGAGAATGCTGAGAATCTGCTCCCAAAAATTATATATCATGGCATTCACTAAAGAGCAATGGTCTTGTCCCTCTCAAGTTGATTTAAGAAACAATTCTGCAGTAAGTACTTGTGAACAAGGCAAAGCATCAAGTATTGGTAACTGACAGAGAAGAAGGAATCACATGCCTTATCCGTTTAGCTAATGGTTGAACGAAGGCACCACCTCAGTTTTCAGTGTCAGAGAATGAAACACACATGCACACACTTTTGTGCTCTGCAAAGCCCATAAACATCTTTGAAAACATGAGAACTTTAGACATATATAAACTTTGGGAGAGTAAGTACCTTTCAGTCTTCCTCTGAATTCTTCTTCCTTCCTCAATGCGGGTACTTTTTAAAAGCTTACGTGAACATTTCCGTTTCTGCCCATTGCCTCTAGTCCTGTCACCAGGCTCCACTGAGAAGAGCCTGGGTGCACCTTCTGTACTCCCTCCCATCAGATATTTATACAAATAGATAAAATTCTCCGAGCCATCCTCTTCCCAGGAACTGAGGTGAAGCTGACCAGCCTGTGCCTGCCTGCATCCTCCTTCTTTCCCACACGTATATGGGATGCAGGAAGGTAACAAATACTTTACAAATAAAGTCTGTATTTTAATTAGGAAGCTTATCTTAACTACAAACCTGAGCAAACTGTTGGCAAAACTCATGCAGTTTGAGTTAATTTCGTTTATAATCGACTACAAACACAACAGTTTATGAAACTGGAATTGCACTGGCATGTTGATCAACAGAGTCCAAGCAATAGCAGTGAAGGAAACGCCACCTGAGTTCCAGCAAAGTTCAGGCCAATATCAACAGTAGGGCCTGGTTCTATTATAAAAGACACTGATTCTGTCAGCAGCAAAGCATAACAAAGAATGTAACAATTTCAAGACATTCCTACAACATAAATACAATACAATGAGTAGTAAAAATCCTTACACTTCAGTTTTTGATTAGCCCAGAAAAAAAATAGCAATTTCTCAAACAGTGTGTTGTCCTTGCGAGTTGGGAAAAACAGTAATGGCCACAGGTAAGACACTCCCAAGCACAAATTAAGCCATTTATTGTTTTACACTGGCATCCAAAGTATCTGTTAGAGCAACGGAAGACATGTGACAATGAGAGCATACATATGTATATTCATTTAATTTAGGCCAGGAAACAAATTACTATGACATCTTGTGACGTAGTTCCCAAGACAGTACAGAACTGACTCAAGCCTGCTTGGACACGGATGCGCTTCGGGTACGTGCCTTCTCCACTGCAAACTGTTCTCACTAGGCATAACCCCTATGGAGGCTTGTCTTGACCCTGGCAAGGACTGCCCGGAACTGAAGATGCCCAAAGACACCAGAAAGCTATTTTTGTACTCTGCTGTACTCTCAAAATTATAGCTATAAAGCTAATTCAACACAATGTATTTCATCCATTACAGTTAACTTTTGCTTCTGCGAGCTGTTTTGGCAAAGACTATCACCAAAAAGCACGCACAAATGTGAGAGGATTCTCAGAGACTGCAGGAGAACATTGACTGCTGCTGGAAACGAGTTTCAGCAAACATTTGAGAGAATCCATCTATGAAGAAACAGTCCCAGTTTATGTTTTATACTCATTCTAGCTAGGACTCCAAGTAGAGCCAGCATCCTTGTTTCCAGTGAGCATGATGAAGTCAAAGGCATAAGTGGAATCCCTCTCATTTACTATGTATTAGTGCTAATACATTTTTCAACATTAATCCTTTGAGCAAATGAAACATTGATAGTCTGGGACACTAATGGGATACATTAATTGCAAGTAGTATAAGAAAAGAGGATTACTAAAATGCATGCTGGAAACAGAAAATGAGATTAAAAATGGCATTTTGGCTAAAGTTCTTCAGGCTATTAAAAAATACATGATGATTAGTCAAGAAGAAACTAGAAAGCCCATAAATGAAAAATGCTAAGGGTCAAGGAGAAGCTGGAAAAAGGGATTTTTGACTAACACTGGAAAACAATAATGCTAGAAACAAAACCAGCTCTTAGAGGAAAAAAAGGATGGTATTTCAAATACTACAAAGCCCTATTATTCAGAGGAGAGGAGAGCAGAGCGAACGCCCAGATCCTGAGGATGTTTAAGCACATGACTGATTGTGCTAACTTTAGCAATCACCTGGTTATAACTAACTACTTAACTCCTTAAAAATACAGAACAGTGGTGAGGGAGACACCAATACCTTCCATCAGATAATGAGAAAAGACTGACTAGCCTTTTCGCCATCAGATTACTGCGGTCTGTGTGAGCGCAAGCAAAGGAATCATGTCAGAGTGGTGAGGCTACTTTACAACGTGATCAGGACTGGAATAATGCATCTTATAGTGTTAAAATTCATACGTTAGAAAGGATTCAGAGATAATCCATAAGGAACAATGCCAGTACCAGAAAACAGACAGTACAGAAGATGCCATAAGAACAACCAAAAAGCCAGTTAAGGAAAATCTAAATAAAAAGTGGCAGGAAACTTTGACAGTGAACTCTACAACGCAATAGAAAAAATTTCCACTAGACCCACCGATCCAGACATTTAAGAGCAAAGACTTTTAGGATGGTTTCCAAAACAAGTTGGAATTTTCTCTCATTGGCAATTCTAAAGTTAATATTGATCATTTTTGTAAGTAATATTACCTAGGACACACCGTGGGAATGCAGCTTCTGTGTATCCTGTTATGAAGTCAGACTAATCATCCTTTTTCTATAATCTATCCAGGAAAAATGACCCTGGGTACACTTAAACCCAAGGTGAAAAGTGACAAACACACGGCTCATTTTATTTTCAATAATTACAATCTGTGAACTGTAATTCGGAACTCCCCTGAGTTGGTAGTCCCTTGGTACTGCAGATAGAGTTCGTAACACCACCACCCCCACTCCCCCCCAAAAAAAAAGGAGTCTTGGATGTTTCTGTCTCACAGCTGATATAAGAAAACATACTATACATTGAATTGCAACTGGAAGCAAAGAAAAGCTAAAAGAGAGTATGGCAGACACTTGGTCTCACTGGTCTAGCACTCTGAACTGGTCAAAGGCAGAAAGGCCATGGAGGTAAAGACATGCACCCATGGCTATGGTAACGTGTACTCCAGTACCATAGTACCGAAAATTCATGCAAGAACTTGTGGAGACAAAGCATGTGTAGGTGTGTATATGTACTCAACACACAGTAACGTCTGAACGGTGATTAGGACACTACCTAGTTCCTTCTGCCTTTTTATAGCCTTGAGAACCAGGAAAGACAGCAGCACCGAGAGGAACATTTCCACTGCAGAGACCAAAAGGGTTGAAATTAAAGCCTTTGCCACAATTTTCCTCTTAAAAATCATCCAAAATACAACTGTGCATGCCATAGCTGCACTCCAGATCACAATATTTAGCTTCAAAATATACTTGTATCTTATGTTAGAAGCACCTATAGAAAATGCCATTTCTAATAAGAATCTCCATCCATCCACTGTGTAATTTAGCTGCATATTTAGGTATGTGGAATTCAGCTTTCAGGCATCTCAGCTGAAGTTTCGTATCTATGTTCTTCCTAGTGCAGTGAAAGAAAAATAACCAAAAATAACTTCCATAGAAAAGGGCAAAAGAAGCCGCACGGGCATATATTGCCAATAGCGGATGTAAGGACAGCTGCATTCATTCTCTCCGAAGTGCTGAGGAGGACACTGCAACCCACAGAGAGTCATCCAGACGGTCCAGCTAGTTCACAGTTGCACCTTCTGCCTGGACAAGAGATGCGCTTGCTCGTTCTGCCTCGTGAACCCGTGCTCTCAGGGAGAAAGGAAAGTCAGGACAGGGAAAGTTCTGCGTGCAATGACTAGCAGGATCAACACAACAAAAGCAAACACACATAATCAGTGCAGTGTAGACTTACCTTGCTGAAACTTGACTAAATAACCCATGTTTTCATCTCTCTAAGACAACACTCAGATAATTTAAAAATAGTTTAAAAAACAGAAGGAAGAAGAGTCATATGTATTCTACAATGTGAAGAAAATTACCTCCCGCAGTTTCTAATGGACTTCCGGCAATATCTACCACCAAACCACAAAGATAATTAAAACAATGGGACATTTTTTGCATGGGTAATTTCTTCATCTACTCCAAGCAAAATTCTTCTTTCAAGTCTTCACGGTTAACAGCCCATACTCCTATCTTTCTAGAAGTAGAATGGAACTAGATTATTGAGGAAGAAGTTTTGCAGTAGTTATATTGGAAGAAGCCTGGAAAGGATTTTATTACCTTGTATTGAGGAACTTAAATGACCCCGCTTTAAGGGCGGGGGGATCGTGGGGGTGAGACAGGGACAGGGATTACACATGTTGAGGTGGGTTTTTTTTAATACATTGGTTGTACTTCCTGAGACAGGAGGTACAAAGTCTTCCCTGCAACAAACCCAAATACTTCTCAGAAACCAAGTTGTATTTTAAAACACTCAATTAAATTTGAGATTTTTGCTACCACACACACACAAAAAAGTTTGTAAAGCTCAAGGTTTGCTTTGTTGCTTGTTTTCCTCAAAAAGAACCCAACACCTGCCATTGAAAAGAAAGAGCCTGAAGTGAGTGCACCACATTCCTAACCTGAGCAGACACAGCCAAAGGGAAGCAAGGAGGAGGTCTGACGGGAATCTTCTCAGCCACCCCAGACATGACTACAGCAGAACTGCAAATACTCCACTGCAGAAAACATGCTTGGGATGCTTTAAATTATACAATATGAGATGTGACACAACAGGAACTAGCAGACAATCACTTTGGAGAGTTTGTATCCTCTTCACAGCTTCCAGTGCTGCTGCACGTTCCAGGCGAGGGGAAGCCTACAAATCCCGCCTGCTTGGGCCAACACAAGAAAACTTCATCCAAGTTTACCTGTGGAGCTATCAGTGCAGCTAAAAGACAGATCTGTA
This sequence comes from Limosa lapponica baueri, assembly GCA_002844005.1. Classification (NCBI taxonomy): domain Eukaryota; kingdom Metazoa; phylum Chordata; class Aves; order Charadriiformes; family Scolopacidae; genus Limosa; species Limosa lapponica. The sequence continues at coordinate 162,196 of KZ506421.1, forward strand.
TATCCTTTCTGTTATAACATTTCCTAGTGAATTATCCACATTTCTCACAGAGCACATCTTTCACACATTCTGGTGCATATGTGTGTATTTTTTCTGTCACTAATTTACTTTTTTAAAGAAGAAGAAACATGACCCTCAGCCTTTTCCTTGTTCTATCTCATGGATCATCTGGAGAACTCACTGAAGAACACAGCAAAATAGGAATGTCATTTCCAGGAAATTAAAGCCTGTACAGCATGGAAAAAAAAAAACCTAAAATGTATCACTCGGCTGCAAAGATCACAGTTGAGGAAAGAATATTTTAAAGGAAGGGATTCTTTTTTATTTACAGAGCAAATACAAGCAACTAGATGGGACCTGAAATCAGTTATTCATCTTTAACTTTTTTTTTTTTTTCAGCAGAACAAAAATCCCCATTAAAGTGTTGTATCTGCTGTTTTAACCACAGGACGTAGCTGTTTATAGAAAACTAAAGTGTTGTAATATAGATTTATAAAGTAATAAGGGTATATAAAGCAAATGTTATGAGCACCACACACTAATTTAAGTACTAGACACATCTGAAATCTGCACATCTGGGAACACAGAAGTAGTAGGTAGAAAACACAGCACCTTTAGCCCCCAGTCCTATAGACTTCCACACAGTTGGGCACCTGCATCCTGCAGATGAGTTTGCAGCACAAGCAGCTTTGTGCATAGTATGCTGTTATGAGCTGTGCTACTGAGGAAGCCTAACAAAGTCACTGGCATCGTGAGCTCGCCAGCTGGTGTGACAACTGCAGTTACAATCTTAAAAATAAAATACTTTCAATGGTATTTAAAGTTTTATATTTTCCTAAAATACAACTGTTCTTCATCTAAAAAAATAAAAATAATTTAGATTTACTGAGGGTGAGGGGAAAAGTAAACACTAGAAAGAGAATGCACAGGACAAGGTCTGGCCTTTCTTGCTCTTTCAGTGCAGGTTTTTATCCCTAGTAGAAGGAGGAGGTAGGTTTTTTAACTGTCAGCAGACATTTTTTTCCCCGAGGAAGATAAAACAATTCCTCTAGTCATAAAATTGGAAAACTCAGAGAAATTGAAGTGTTACCACCTCAGCTGAAGTGTTCATCGCTACAATGCTTTGTGAAAGAAGATCGAACCTGGGCTAGTTAAATATTAGCCAGAAATTGCTGTTCCATTCATTTTAGACCTCAGCCCTGGTGCACTGGTATGTGGTGTCTCTAAAGGGTTGAGCCCAAACAAGCTCATTGTGAGCATCACGTTACCTGAGCTTAAAGGATATCACAGCTACGGAGAAAGCTGTACATTTGTACTCCTGTCTGTGACAACCATGGGACTCTGGGCTTTACTTATTTTAAGAGCCATACAGTGCTTCTCCTGGCAGAGAAGCCACGGCATTACAATTCTCTCTTTTATTAAATTCCATATGCAAGGCAATTCCAACCAGCGTTAACACATCACAGGTGCACATTTAGGTAAGAATTACAATGCAAGTGCACAGGAACTCAAGCCTCTCCAAAAACATAGGGGTTTTATTTACTCCTTAAGCAAAGAGTTATTGGGACTGCTTGCAGAGTTTTTTCACGCTATCCCCATGAACGCAAGTAACTTCCATCATTTTAGAGGAAAAGCAGCATAACTTGATATCCGTGTAATTATTCTCTCTCCCTCAGGTGGTCTTCACTTGCTTGCCTGCCTGTGTTCTCACAGAGACTTTTATGTGAAGATAAGGGTCCTCTTTGATCTCCAGCCACCCCCCTGGGGGGATAAGACATTCTCGTCTCTATGGAACCACCCTGGTAATTTTGTTCCCATTGATGGTGCAACTACAGTCTTCTCAAGAAACTTTATCTTTGTTAATTTTTTCTTACTCAAAACTTGCACTGAGGTATGTTTTATCTTATTATTTCAAGCTTACAGAAAATAAATTCAGGTTAAACCTATACGGATGGAAAGCGACATGTTTGTGTATGGAAATATTATTTCAGACACTGGCATCTTATCGGTGCAACTCTTCACACAGGCCCAACAGATAGCGTACACAGTGTGAGAGAGAGTGGGTATGTATGTGGTTTGGTTTTCAGAGATAGGCATGTCCAAAGCATCATACTGAGTTCCCTAAAAGAAGTGACATTTAACCTTATTATTTAATTCTCCAGATTCCAAGTGTTTTGGGGGGGGGAAACAACAAACCACAAAATAACCTATACCATTTAGAAAAACACTTTCAGCACGAGTCCTTTGCCCAGTCCTAGTCCCAGGATAAATGCCATTTAGCACATACCTAACTGTTTTCAAGTCATTCAGTGCATTTCAAATTATTTCCTTCACTCTAAGTCTCTATCTATAATCACTCGTGTTCTATCACAGACCGAAAGTATAATAATGAATAAAGTAAAAAGCAGCCTGATAGCTGCACAAAGAACTAATTAGGAACCTCTTTACAGTTGCTTTAAACCATGTAATTGATGTAGAAATGCATGAATCAGATAGTATCTTCCTAATAGCCTCACAACATTTTCAACGTTGATGACTGTCACATTCATTTCAGGTTTTTCAAGAGGTGTAATTTTCTCCACTCTCTTTTTCTTAAAATCTATTTTCAGGGCCACAGTTCAGTTTAATAATTCATTAGCAGCTCCTTGGAACTGACGCCTGGTGAGACTTGTGTCTGCCGATTCGCAACTGGTGTTTTGTTGGGTTTTTTCCATTTTTGTAAATAATTGCTGTTTCCATTCATTTCAAACACCACCCTCTTACCTTCAAACCTCTTTAAATCATTAGCTACATCAAGAACTTGACATCTACTTATTTTAAAATACCATGTTTATTTTAACCATTTTAAAACATCCTTTTCGCAATCTCTTAACAGCCACTCGCACTGGTGCTACCTTTAAAAACCTGGGCAGCAACCCCAGCTTTGCAGTTTTGTTTTAACTCACTTCGACTAACTCAGGTTTTGTTTTCCTCTGTGCTCCTGAAAAATTCAAAACAACTTCACAGAGCCTACCAGAAATTACTTGGATTACCTCAGTAAGAAAGAGAAGGATTCCCCTGTGGCCCTAGGAAAATATTTTAGAGGGCTGGAGAAAAGGTCCCACAAATAAAGGACAACCTCCAAACAGTTTCTTGGTGGACTGGAGAAGAGCCTACTCAGCTGCAGAAATAAAAAATCCACCAGACTTTAGTCTTATTCAAAAGGTGATCTAACCATGTTAGGCTCAAAGAACCTTCAGTCTTTGCACAAATATCTTCATTTTCTAATCCTAAAGAGGTTTCCTTTCCCGGTTGCAGCACAAAACCCTCAAAAGAGAAGTTCACAATTTTCAGCCAAAGCAATGCAATCACCAAAGCGAGCAACTACACCATCCCACCCTACCCTGTCCTGCTCAGTAGAGCACCACTCAATCCCAGCTCTTTTCATAACAGCATCCCTCTGGTTTTGTCACCTCTGGAACTGCAGTACAGCCATAGGGTAATAGGTAACACTGACTACATCGTATTTGACAGCAGTCAAAGTAAAACAAAAAAACCCACCTGTAGTAGTTTCCTTCTGTATAACCAGAAAAAACTGTAGTGGTTTCCTTCTGAACACTCACTCCTTCTCCTATAATCCCAGAATTCTTGGCTGGGAGAGACACAAAAGGGCGGTCAACAGGGAGACATTTTAAGATGACAGATTCATCTTCTAGATAACTGAATCCAAGATAGTTGTAGAAAGCACTTGTAACTGTGAATAATAAAGGGTTTTGACATGATTGGCCCACTGTTCCCATAGGACAAAACCCACTTTGAACAGCACATCGAGATTGACAAGTTCTTGAACCTACTTCAGATGATACGATGTTATAGCTTTAAAGGGAGATATTGTCAAGGAATACAGGGATACTTCAAGACTTAATTATTCCCTTTCAATGTTTTAAATGCATTTAATGGGCTATATAGGCTGGATCCAAAGATTATGGCACTCTATGAAAAGACTCCTATTGACATGAAAGGTGCTCTGAAGCAATTATTCAGTTACTTGAAATTCTTTTTCTATTTGCAAAGCCATTCAGCAGATCTGTCACTTGCAAACTGTCAGCTTGCTGTGCAAGGAGCAAGAGTTCAGAATTAATATATTTTTATAAAATTACATAGTCACATGGGAAACAGACAGGCATGATTTCTGCTATGAAAGACATCCAATAAAAGAGTTTTGATAACTTTGCAAGCCAGTTGGCATGAATGGACCACGGAAATGTGGCAGCCGAAGCAACAGGACTCAGAGATTTATTAAGAAACCACAATGTTGTAAAACCAAGAGAGAAAGCAAAGAGGCATACATTCAATAGCCAAGGTCAAAATTGTAAACTAAGAAATTTGCAAGTATGAGCAGACAAAAGTTCTACCTTTTGTAAAAAAAGCAAAAATAAAAATACAGTATTTTTAAATATATGACTGTGCTGCCAGAGCCTTTCAGCTAAATAACTTTACAAGAACATTTTATTAAGCTTTCAAGACATAATTGTCGAAAGTATTCTTCCCCGCTCTAACTGCATGTTGACCAAATGCCTTACTGATTTCAATAGAACAGCAGCACCATCGTTCTATTGCATTACATTAATGGTTTCATAAAGTTTCAGTGCACAACTTTGCGGTAGCCATGTGCGTGGGGGTGTTTTTGTAAACCTGAAACCAGCAACTGGGAGAAACTGAAAATTCTGTTTCATGAAATCAACCTGAGGAGGCCTTTTGGTGAGCTTCAATTCTTCCCCCTATGTCAGGTAATCCGGTTATAACATTTGGTTGCAACCTGTTTTGATTAAACTAAAAGCCTGACTTAATCTACTACAAATGGCGAATCACTCCTTTATCTATCCTTGTACTCCATGCAGTACAAATTACATTTCACATTACCCTTGGAAATTTAAGTAGAAGCCAACGGAAGTCCAAAGAGAATTTTCTCCCGGTGTATCACCCAACAGTGCAGAGACACCTAAAATCCAGGTCGGGGGAACTGCCAGCAGCTGCTGCTCAGGCACCAGGAACACAACCTCAGTGCCGAGGCTGAGGCTCCCTCCTTGCTTAGATGGGCTTGCTGATAACTTCACATTCGTTAACCTGCCAAAGGGCAGCCAATAGTGGCAGAAGATTATTTATGCACTGTTTTCCTGAATTTAATAGCCAGACAGGCAGAAGGACTTTATTTTTCTTTTGGCTAGCATATCTCTATTCCATTAAGGTCCTTTTGGCTGCTTTCTTTCTTTGTTAGGCAACCGAGCTTCGTCCTACTTAATGAAAGGGAAGGCAGCCAGAGAATAAATGTCCAGTTACACAAGCAGATCTCATAGTCACAACTCCGAAACAAAAATTATGAAAATAAATATGACCTCATACAATTCAGCCATTCTAAGAAAATCTCCGAGTTTACTTTTGTAAGTGGCAGTTTGGTGGCTGAATCCATACCTCAATGATTCCAACAGATAATACAGAAACTGCTGCAAACTAATGACCATTTGGAGGCACATCATGATGATGAGCACATCAGTGCCAGGCTCTGTAGCATTATTACACTCAGCAAAGCGCTAACGAATCTCCTGCCAAGGTAAGAGGCAACACTACAAATACTAGTGAGGTTGACTTCTGCACTGATATTTAGAATAAGATGTTAGACAGAAAAAAAGTAAAGAAATTAAGAGAAACACTGAACTATATTCACAGCAGCACAGGGGGCGTGTTCACATCAGCAAAAATCAAGTCTTAGGAGTTATGAGCAGACACTATCACCAATTACTTCTGCAAGGGTACCTCTTTATTTAAGATGCTCTCTTGAATGTATGGCCTAGTAAGGAGACCAAAACACCTTCTATTATCAAAAGGCTCACAGTTTTCCTTTAAGATCCCAGAAATAGTAAAATGATACGCATGCAACTCACCATCTGAAGTTCTTTCCAACAGTTAAGACACTGACACCTTATCAAAAGCAGCTTCATGTACTATGTACTGGGCATACAAATCTAGACCCAAAAAGCAATTACAACTTTAATAACTTCAAAATTCAAGCAAATGAGGTTCCAAAATCTCACTAGGATAATTTGAAATATCTCCTAATAAGATGTTGTTATAAAATTTAATTCCAAATTTTATTTAGTTTCCCTGTAGTGATTGCTTAGATACTTATCTAAGAAAAATTACTCTGATTTAAGCATACAAAATATCAAGAAATAGATTATATATTAAATAGGGAAAAAAAAAAAAGAAAAGCACTTAGAACTTAATCTATTTTCAGCTACCAAGTAGTCCCACTGATTTCAGTGAAACTATTCACCTGCTTAGATTTAACCAGATATCTTGTTCTTTACAGAAGCTGGACATTAGTCACTGTCTCTTTTCTCACAACAATGGAGGACAATGTGCTGTACTACATAGTCAAAACAGGAGCAGATATCATCTCTGACATGGCTTGACTTTGGTTCTGAGTACATTTTAGGTTGACTGCATGCTTCTAATGCTGAGTTTGTCTCAATCATTCTATTTGAAAGTACAAATTTCAGGCTGTTAAGAGAAGTGAGAGAACAGTATTTTAATATCATGCTTTTAGAACATTGACTGTAGTTTCCAGATGAAGACTGCAAGTTGCAATTGCAGTAACACAGATTCTCCTGTTACCAGTTACTCCCAACGAGGATCTTACACTACAAATTAAATCACTAGATTGTTAAAGTCTCTTCTGTGTAGTTTCATTAAATAACTGAAATGTTTTCCAGTGCCTCTTTTAACCAAACCTCTCAAATTTTTCTAACACCCAGATATACAGAGCACAATTATCACAGCGACAAGATCATGAAAAATATCTAACTAATAAGGACACTGAGTTAAAGTCTTCAATTACTTTCAAGATTTTTTTAGAGATTAAATATTTTAAAAGCATAGCAGGTCATTCTCATTAATTCAGATAATGATGTGGAGACTTTGTTTTACTCTTTACTAATGTAAAATACCCCAAATCATACCATGCTTAAGGAAGGGGAAAATCCTTCGTAGAAATTATACGAAATGCACAAGAGGACCAGTTTCATATCAGCATTTGCAAAGTTGGATTGCTAAATGTTAGGCAATAAATGTTTATCCAATATAACAGAAATATGAGCCAGTAAGTCATAGTTTTTAGCACACAGCAGAAAGCTTCCCAAGAAAAGCTTTTTTAACTCAGGTCCATTTTCCACTGTCCAAGAGAAGGCTGTAAGGTGGCTATCACTTCATACAGAATTATGTGGAGAAAAAGACCTGTATACTTGGGGTAAAAGATGCATTTAGCATTTGCCGACAAGGATACAAAAACTAGTCATTGCAAGCTGAAGCTAAACTGAGTTAGGCTGCAAAAAATGGAAACTTTTCCAATGAACAAACACTGAAACAGCTTACCTCAGATGGTGGATTTACCATTTTAATAGAAGAATTAATTCTTTCTTTCTTTCACACACCTTCCCTGCCCCTGCCCCTCCCCGCAAGGGTTATGCTTGGATCCAGCTTTCCTGGGGTAGCCTTTGGCCTGCTTGGGCAAGAAATCTCTATTCCAGTTTCTGTGCTAATACTGCCAAGTTCCTTTGGATAACAGGTTGTTCATTTTACCAAAAACGGTCACGACCTTCCAGGTTGTTAAGACAATAATTATAATAAATGCTTTATGAAGTCCCTATAGAAGAATGAGGTTATTTTTTGACCTCTCTCCTCCCCAGTAAATAACTTCTATTAAAGGATAACCTTTTCCCCACAAGCGTAGAGACTGAGTACAGAAGGGTACTGAAGGGTAGTGAAGCAATTGGCTGTCTGAAACAGCTTTCCTTCCTGTAACTGCATGGTGTTCCTGCACATATATTAACATATAAGATGACAGGCAGGAATTTCTCCATCTAACTTCCCTCTTTTCTACTATACCAGAGTAGTACTGATTTGAAAAGAGGTACCTCCAGCACTCCTCAGGCTCCCTCAGACTCCATGCCTCAATAACATATTAGGATCACTAACAACATCCCATCTTCTCGTTATGAATTGCCACTACTAGATCCAAAGTAGTACAGGTTTTTTTAGCTCACTGGAGCCAGATTTGGCACGAAATGAACAGTTCTTCTCCGTTAGCTGAAACATTCTTGGCACACATGGCACTATTCCTCCAATCAAACCAATGTCAAAACATCTGTATTTGTAAAGCTGGCAGAGAGTCCATTACAGAGCACACTCAGATGGCTGCTCTGTAACTCCAGAAATCAACTCAATTACACTACAAATTTTCACTTTTGGTAAAATTAGGTACCTAATTTTAGATGCTCAGCCTTGGATTATATTTCTTCCCTTTTCCTCACCATCCTCCCAGATCTGCTGACAATGGCTTGTTTTGTTTCTAAAACCATTCCTACAAGCACAAAATGTCAGAGAGGCTTCTTTTTGGTAGCCGTACAACAGAGTACAGCTGCATTTCAAACCCAATGTCAAAGTACATATAAACACATGGGCCTTCTGCCCCACCTGACTGCCACGGGAACACAGGTCTTTTAATGGTGGATTTGAGTCAATGGTTTTGTCACATGAGGACACACATTCTCAGCTAAAAAACATCAAGAAAGCTGACTCTCAGCGTGAAACTATAAATAACTTATTTATTAAAACTCCTGGCATGATTAGCAGTAATTTGACTTTTTATTGTCAGCCTCATTAAAACATATGACTGCTAAAAGAGGAACCCCATTTGCAGCAGGTGATGTATGAAAGTCAGCTCACGTGCAACACTAGACCCATGCAAATCACTCTTTGATCCTAGAGGATCATTGCACTAGGTTTGCAATGAAAATCAAAATGCTAAGATCAGGAACGCAAGAGCGTGTTATTGCCTCTAGCAATGAGTGCTGATGAATTATCAATCAACTTCTGCTACCAGGTCTCACTGTTTCATAATGAAAAGGCCGTGGCAGAAATATTTAAACACCATTCCTGACGCTATTCAGATTTGTCCTGTTCTCCTCGTGCAAGTTGCTACTATGCTGGCAGTTGTAAGAGGCATCGCACTCCCAGTCCTAAAATACTTTCAGTATTGCTTTGGTCTCCACAGCAAACCAGCAGGTGTTGGACAGACTCAACAGCCTGATGTAGTCCTTTAGAAATGCTTAAGGAGAGATAGAAGACAAGACTATCATACCGGTTTTCTAGAATACAGATATAAAATTAAGCATCTAAAGCTAGAAATTTTCTCCACAGGTTAGACCCTTGTTAACCATAAAAGTTAGAGGAAAACAACACGTTCCTCCCATGTGTTCAGATTTTTAAAATCCTTCAAGAGGGTTTTTATTTTTTCTTTCCTTTTTTAAAGTTTTTTTATTACAGCAGATCTCCCCAACACAGGCAAGCAGCAAAGAAACATTAGTCACATGCCACAGCCGCAAGAAGTAAAATTTATTTAGAGGAAAATTTCAAAGGGATAAATACATCAGATATCTATCATATTTCAAATTTTCCTATTGTGGCAGATACCCAATGCTTCATCTAGTTCTAAAGATATGTAAACAATGATTAACTGCTTCCTTTTAAAAACTACTTTAAGTTTCAAATAGGTATATACTGCAAGTCACTAAGGACGCATCACAAGCGTCTGAATATATAAGAATGTCACATAGGTTGAAAATTGCTTCATCTTATCAAAAACGTGGGGATGGTCAAACAAAACACATCAGACACTGGATTCAGTCAGTCTCATAGGGAAGTTTACTTTTTTCCTTAGTAGAATAAATAGAGCAGAATTTTATTCTTGCAACTCAGGATGCAATCACTGAAATATCTGGAACTGTATTTAAGTGGTTGGCATTGCATAGTTCTTACAAGGTATATTTTTGCCTGCAACTGTTTCTTTTTCTATGCTTTTGTACCTTCATTATCAGAAAGTCAGCCCCACAAGGTTTAGTCCAAGGGAAGATCCAGCTGTGCAGAGCCCGTTAGCCGAACTGTTAACGCTAAACCTCTTATATCAGTGTATTCACATCAGCCTGTAGGAAAGGCATCACAACGAACAGCACAACCTGGGTTGTCTCGCTTACCGGAGGCAGCCTCTCTAGTCAGGCACTACAACGAAGCCAACGGAGCTCCTTCAGCTCCACCTGCTCCACAGAGGACAGGTTCTGGATGTACTTTTTGCTGGCAGTTTTATTTTCTGTACTAACAGCAATCCCTAAAACACTATGGAAATAAAATTGCAGGATTAAAACAAAAGATGTGTTTAAAAGCTCTGCTCAATGCAGGTCATAATGATTAGTATCTTCTAGGTCCTTCTGGCATTACTGGACTGAAAAAAAGGCTGTAGGATCAACCTCCTTCAGAATACAAATGTATCACTGAAATCTTCATTCTATAGAGTTGATTTTACTTTATGCAGTTCATATGCAGCTACCTAAACTCTTCTGTTGTTCTTACCTTTAAGCAGGGAGATAGAAAGGTACCATTAAGTGATGATAATCATTACATATACTTTGACGGGGTGGGACTCTTGGTCAGGGAGGGGAGCCATAGGATGAGGGGGAAGGGTTTGACACTGCAAGAGGGGAGATTGAGGTGAGATCTGGGGAAGAAATTCTTTGCTGTGAGGGTGGTGAGAGCCTGGCCCAGGTTGCCCAGAGAAGCTGTGGCTGCCCCATCCCTGGAGGGGTTCAAGGCCAGGTTGGAGGGGGCTTGGAGCAACCTGGTGTGGTGGGAGGTGTCCCTGCCTAGGGATGAGCTTTAAGGTCCCTTTCAACCCAAACCATTCTATGATTATATACAGGACAAAATGCAGTGAACTTGTCTTCAGGTTTCAAAGTACTAAAAGTAACAACATCAGCACTCTTCAGGGGTATTTTCTGCACTTTTTGCTGTTAAATAATTGAATTTAGTGATTTATAAAATCTAAAGAGAGCACAGCCTTTGCCTGGCTGAGACTACATTTTAGCACAGGAAAGAAGGCGCATAGGAACACCTTAGTCATGGGAAGATGTCACACTTTTCACGCTCTCCTGTTTGTTTTCCTACAATTAAAAAATGCTATTTCTATCACTTGAAAATGTGCAATTGACATTTTCACATCATTTTACTCCCTTTCCTCTTCCATCTTGCACTTCCCACTAAACACTAGATACTCTGAAACTCTCCTCCTTCTGTTTCGGAATCCATAGCGTTGAATTCTTCCAAGCTGAGTATCATCGTGTTGATTTACTCTGAGTAATTTTCCTGACTAATGACACTAAATCTAAAGATGGCACTTCAGAATATAGCTAAGAAGGATTCTTGCAAGGCATCCTAAGTTAGGAAACAAAGTGCTGCCTTCTGAATAAAGGGTGTCATTAAAGATGAATCCCTTCTCTGCCTGTTTAAATCCTTAAGAAAACACTGAAAATAGGGGAGGAAGACATGAGCGCACTCAGCAAGGAAAGCATCATTTTGAATCCTGTCAGCTGCAAGAGAAGATGTAAAGCAAGAGAAGATTCAGTACAATCGCATTAGTAAGATCAGTTGCTCTAAGCCCATTTCTTGAACAATGTGTGTCCTAAATTCTACCTGCCCCCATCTTATTTTAGGCATTAAAACCCTCTCTTCCTAAGCATAGCAAATTTCAGAAGACTTAAGTGGCTTTGCATTTCCAAAATGAAGATGTCATTCCAGTGTAAATTTAGGATGACAAATACATAAAAATAATAACACTAGAAGTAGTAAAGATGATGTCATATAGCAATACTACAGCAAAGGAGTTTTAAAAGCATTCAGGTAAGTTCTAGTCCAGAATTATCCACTTCCTTGCAATTTTGATTAAGCAAGGGAACTCCACAAAGAAATGGTTTTCTCAGAAAAACCATGCGGCGGCAATGGGGGTCAATTAGATCACAGCTTTAATTATCAGACAATAATATGAAGGTCATCAGTTCTTTCTCATTCCCTGTCCCCTGCTTAAGGGATGCTGTCAGCCACATCCACATCTCAGGCTCCAGCTGAGATCACATCGCCACAGCATAAAAGAGCCGGGGGAGTGGGGGAGAAAGGAAATCCCACCTGAACCAAGAAAATTATATTCAGAATCTTACAAAATCACAAGTACAGAAAACCCAAGAATGGGAAAGTGCATATCAGATACAGACTTCTGAACGTACACGCTTCTCTACCAAAAGCCATTCCTACCCCTGTTTTCCATACAGTATCTAGAATGAATATTTTATAAACTTGACTTAAGACAAAACTAGCAAAATTCAACATGGTTTTGAAGGAACAGGAGATAAACCCAAACCTATTTCTCTAGAACCGAAACAGTGTTTGACTCCCCTGGTTTCTCTTCATTATTTTCTCTCAAAAACTGATTAGTTTGGAAAGCTTGACATGACATTAATTATTCGACAGTCTCTGTTCAGCTCCACTGCTACCAAGACTCAAAGCTTTCTCTCCACCATAAGTTCTGGCAGCCACTGCCCAAACACATCCAAGCACTTGCTGCAGCCCACGCTTCCCTTTGGTTGCCCTCACCTCGGTCTGAGCATCAGAGAAGCCCCAAACATTGCCAAAATGAAAGATTTCTCAAGATAACTCCACTGTGGGAAAATTTTCCATCTGGGTTGACCGTTGGGTTCCTTGTATGTGGCTCAGCAATTTTAGGGTTGACAGAAAAATCTAAAGCTGTCAGAGCCCCACCAGTGAGCACATCGACCTGCTTTGAGCAAGCTAGTGATGCCACCCATTGCTCCCTGCTGAGAATGGTCTCTTCCACGATGGAGGCTTCTGACCACCTGATAACCCCATCCCCAAACCAGTGTGTGAAAAACATCACCAGGCCATGGCAACAGCCAGCTTTCAGTGCAAAAGTAAAGCTGCAGTGGAGAGGCAGTAACTTGCTTAAAACATGCTCCATCAGTCATTCTGCTGGCAGGAACTCTAAATGCAAGTGCACAGTTTAGCCCAAACATTCACAGTAGCATAACGTTTGTTTATCACGTTCCAGCCTCGGTAAGGGGACTGTAACTCTTACCCAGATCCAACAGCAAGCACAAAGTTTTAAAGGAAAGTAACTGGCATGTAGAAATAACTGTAATCATTTTATGGTGTTAAAACTAGTTACTCCCTTGATTTCTGGAGTTGTTACGCTAGTTTTAACAGCTTCATCTTCCGTTCACATCAATAGCTCCCAGAAGTTGTAAAAAAAAAAAAAAGACTACACAAAATTACAATTTTAAAAACTGCAAGAAAAGTTCATTCAGATGGAAAGACAAGCGTTTACCACGTTTGTTCTCAACCCCATCACTACAGACTGTATTGCAACAGACACGCTCATTGCACTACAATTTTCCTTATGTACAGCCTGTACACTGAATGGGAAAAAGAAGCAAGAAAGAAACTTAAAACACCTTGGATAGAATTGTATGTAAGCAGATACCTCTTCTTTCTAGAATTAAGATAAGCAAGAAAAAGGCAAAAATGCTATTGTCGTAATTTGCTGGTGAAGGCAAAATTTTTTTTCAAAAATTTCAAACGTACTGTGTTCTGATCAAGCAATTTTCCCATTTCATTTCCCTGAAATAACACTGTAGACCTGTGCTGTGATGATGAATGCCTTTCCGGCTTTAGGGTAAGTATCTAAATGGCCATGTGCAGCCAGACGCCTGGCTGTATAACCGGTTTAGCACATGCAACTGTGTGCACTCAGTAAAGAGTTGATTTTTCTGGAAACTGGGCCATCAAGTTGCATTTTGCCTTTTTGTGGCATGGTCAGTAATCAAGTACTCGCCTCCTCATGTAGACTGCAATTATCCAGTCTCACCTACACTGTTTTGGTTTTTTTCTTTCACTCTCCATTTCTAATTTTTCTAGAATCGAATTTAGTAGACTGTGTCCCAAGGGTGAACTCCCTCAGAACTGTGTTTTCCTTTAAGACCTGCACACAATTAGAAGAGGCAGCTGCAGTAATAGTGACTGTAAAAAACATGATCAGAATGGTGAGAAGTTAAAAAAAAAATAAATCTTATGTCAGATTCACATTAGCATTTTAACACCATCTTTAGTAACTGCCTCAGCATAGAAAAATGTATAGGAAGTTTAATAGGTTAAAAATTTTAATCAATTTAGAACCATGATCAAATTCTAGGACTAAGTTTTTGCACAATTAAGTTACATTTGACACTTCAGCAGGATTCAGTTCTAAATGTGATTTCCCTGCTCCTAGAGTATCATTTACCTACATTTTCTAACAAAAATGGATTGGGCTATGATTGCGATAGTATGGAAGATATAACCAACATTCATAAAAGTAAACTGTAAACATATACTATGTCCATTTTGTGTAAATGTAAAAAGTAAGTGCAGAAGTCCACTTCAGGAGAGGTTAAATCTGGTACAAATTGTCAAAAGCAAGAAAACTGTAATCACAGTTGACGTTCATTCTCCAGCTCAGCCCTAAGGCTGTGGATATTGTAGCACATCCAATGTACAACATACAGCATTACAACAGGTTCTCAGCACCTTGTAAAACTCAGGCACAACAGCCTGCTTTCTAAGCTTGATTTGGTTGTTTTTAAGTTGCTTTTTCTGCTTGTCCCTTACTCTTATGTGGCAAAGTTAGGTCATAGTAATTTTAAACACCGTAAGCATGGAAATACGAGCTTTTTACCTTCTAAATCATTCATCCAATAAGCAGAGTGGTTTGTGACTTTTCATTAACAGTTACAAGAGATGTCAAGTAAGACGCTAGCAGAGGCTCAGAGCAGACAATCGAAGAACATGAGACGCAAGCAAATAGATTCTGTAAAGCAACACATATGAAATCTTTGACGTGCTCATCCTTACACTCACACTAACCATGCATTTTTTGATCACACACACCATTACCAGGACAGGTCTGATCTGCACTGACAACACCTTTAACCTGCCAGAGTCACTGGGCACATTCCTGCACTTAAGAGAGTAAAAGAAAGAACACTTGAAAAGCGACAGGGAAGGAGATACAACAGAACACAGCACAAAGCTTTTAAGTGCTCCTTAAAACATGCCAAGTCTGTAATTTATGGAAAAGAAATACTTGTTTTCATCTAGAGAAAGACAGCCAGTAAGATGGGAACACAACATCTGAGGCATAAAGTAGAGTTCTGCCCATTCCAGGCTCCCAAACAGCTGCCCTGGTAGCTGTAACGCCCGCCCCAAGGACCAACGGAGGGAAGGACAAGGAGGGCATTTGTTTGACCCTTTGCTCTTCCCAGGTGGTGTAACTCTGCGTGTACTCGAGATGAAATGCAGCTGTACATTTGTTTGGACTTAGAGCAGCCCCATTGATGAGTCGAATCTCACATAGTCACCATCCCTGCACAAATTTACCCTGAAAAATGTGACAGAAACTTTTAATATTACTTTTTTCTCTACGTTTTCAAGGCATCATATAAACTTCTTTCTCCATGTGGCTCTACGTAGTAGTGCATGCTCCATGATAAGCCTATCAAAGGCCATACCACTGAGCCTCCTTCAAAAGCTGAACATAAGTTTTAGTTGCATCTTATACAAAGAGATGCACTCAAGAGCAGTACAGTTTTTTATGTAGAAGATATTCATCTCATTTTTATCTTCACCAATAAAAATGAAATAAGAAAATAAAATTTTGAAGGTCCTTAGATAACGATGTTCCTACCGTGACATTCATTTATGAAACCATCCTCTTGTAGTTTTAAATAGCTGCTTTTTTTGCTAGCAAATCATGTCATTTCTGAACTCTAGACTTTTTTGCCTTCCATTCTTCTTTGTATAGAGAGAGATGCAGGTTTACATTTAAAAAAACCCCAAACTTAATTAGATACTGTAGGAGGCCATAAAAATCCAGTGAGACCCCAGAACTATTTAATGATTACATTACGATGATTGCATTACACAGACTGCCACTGAGTTAAACTTCTGCATGTCTATAGCAAGGACCATCAAAAGTAAGAGAAATTCCCTACTTCACATGTGGTATTTATCACTATAAGAAATGTTAGTTAGTAACGTTCAAGATTCTTTTTCAAGTTCTCTTTTTTTGTGGCATGGAAATGTTCACTGGGTAAAAAACTGGGTAAGAACTAAGAAACTGGGTAAGAACTAAGAAACTGGGTAAATTAGTGGATTGGTTTCTATGGACAGTTCACATTCTTGGAGAAGCTGCTGCTTAAGAAATTTTTTGTCTACCTCACTCTTAAGTCAAGTTAGAACACAAAATGTTAATGTTGTTATAAGTTTCCAAGGAAAAAAGAGGAAAAAAGGAAAAAAAGAGATACTCCCTAATATAAACTTAGGAAATAGAAAAATTGTGATTAAAAAAATGAATCGTCATGCTAGAAATTGGTGAAATACAAAAAGTACATCTCAGCCTTTTTTTTCCTTACAAAAAAAGAAACAGTTCAAAATGCTTTAGAGTTTAAGTGGAACATATGTTTAGGAAAGGTTAATAAGTTTGGTTCAAATTCATGGCTTCTGAAACCAACAAAATCTCCCAGAACCTAATTTTGAGATTGTAAAAACTTAAGTGGCATTACTCTTCTGTCTACTTAGCAGATGTGATAGATACTAACCACTAACTATACTAACCAGTGAAAAAAGCAGAGCACAAGTAGATAGCATCAATGTCACCATGTACGCTATCAAGGCAGACTGAAAGAGCTTTAGACCTGAGCAAATCCTCCTGAAAACACCTGGCTGAGTTTTGCCTTGAGAAGAAAACCCTCCTTGAAGTAAGTTTTGCACAGGTTAGGATTTTCACATAGCTTTTACTGTTAAGACATTGCAACTCACCCACAGTGACCCAGGATATTTGCATTAGTGTGATAAAACCAACTACTATGAAATACTTTTTCATTTAATCTGTTTAGTTGCCTAAAATTCTGATAACAAAGGGTCTCATTTTTGAGGCTTTTACTGCCTGCCACCTAGGGGATATGAAAGAGTTTGTCAGACTACGCACTTTATACAGACGGTAACTGGGAGTAATGGTAAAAGGGGTAGGCATTTCTTCCCCCTCCGCCCTGACAAACTGACTATAATGTCTAGTTTACTGAGCAGCTCTGCATACCAGTAAGTGAGTGGGGAAAGGTTGCAAAGAGCTGTAGAAACAATCTAGGACACAGGCCTGCGTTGCTGAAAGATACAAGAAACAATAAAATATGGTCCAGCTTCAGTGCCCTCAGTAGAGGAGATGCTATCCTGGAACGAGTCTGAAAGTAACCAAAAGGGTCAAATGACTGGGCAGGTCAGAAAATAAACATACCAATTCAATGAAAAGGTTTCAAGGCTGAGAAGTTTACTTTGTTCTTGATGAGGACAAAACAACCTTTTTTTTCAAAAAGTTTCGCATAACATTAAGGAGAGACCTAGCCAAGAAGAGCAATCAGTGTTTGGTCACTCACCTGGATCCAGATTTCCCATATCTCAATGCCTTTTTCTCCCTGACTGGGAGCAAGAATACAGATCAGATTCATCCCTGATTAATACCAACACTGTTAAGCCCATAATGATGAAAAAGGTTCCACCTGAAGTTCCCTGGTATTTTCTATGTGAATTCACTTTCCGATAGTTTTCCCAATGCCATGGTACCATCACGCTGTATCTCTGACACATTCAGTTTCACTTTGTTACCAAAAATATGAGATCATTTGAAAGGACCAGTGCTCTGTCTTGTACACTTCATGAAAAGAAGAAATCAGCTGGAAGCTTAAAAAATACAAGACAGACAAAAAATCTACTTCTTTCTTAAAGATGACATAAAAGTTCTAAATACGACATACTGCTCCCACTCCCACACATCTGGCCCACAGTATTTGAGTACAAAAGGCTTTATGACAGAAGTCAAACCTCTTCTGCTATCCCCTGACCAGGAGTTATATAGGTTACAGCTGCTAAACATATAATGAATTAAAGATATGAAGGTATTTATATCTTCATTGCAAATAGATTTCTTCATAACCTTTGTCTTAACTAAACAATTTGTTATGCTTTGTTGTCACAGATTTTCTGAACAAAAAAAAACACAAAACAAAACAAAAAAACAAACAAACCAACCCAACAAAAACCAACCCACCCAAACAGAAGCTTCTTTAAGTGTGAAATACAGCAAACATGGTTTAAAAAATTATTTTGCACAAATTTACTTTTTGCAAATAAGACCTGGTTTTCCATCTATCTGCTAAATACATCAGTGAATATTATTCTCATCCTGAAACCATAAAGAACATAACACTAGTTTTCATCGCTGGTCACTGCAGAGCCAATCGTGTGCAGTAAAACCTGGTTGACTTTAACAGCCAGGTATGGCCAGTGTCAATGGAGTTCACCAGGATAAGCCTGATAAAGCATGTTTATTCTGTAAACAGTATTTCAATGCAGAAATTGAAATGCTGCTGCGTAGAACCAGAGCTAGTTTGCTATTTAAAAAAGTATGTCCAAGTAGACAAATATTTTAGTTAATGGACTAATATCAATTGAGAAATAAAATTGTCATGACACATTTCCAATCAACCTGCATGCATAAAACACTGGCAATATTTCGAGTAATCAAAACAACCATGTCTGTTTAATAGCTTACTTTTTCCAATTAAATGATCTACCATGAAAAGGGAACAGCACAAGAAAATATTGTTCTTATGTACATTAATATTTAGGGCTCTGCTAAGTCCTCCATTTTTTACAGATCTACATAGCCACACAGTCTCTTGAAATATATGCAGCAGATTTTTGTTTCTTAAGCATATTCCTGAAGCCAATGCAAAACAAAATGGTTTGTGGTTTTTGTTTATTTGCTTGCTTTTCAGGATAGCACATCAAAAAAAAGTATTAGTTTTTTAAAGTGGTCTTACAACCTCAGCCTTTCTACCATAACTAGGCAAAAGAAGAAATGCTGTCACTTCAGACTCACCTTTTACTACATGAGTAATTTCTGAGAATTTGAGAACACTTCTAACAGTGACCACACGAATAGCACAATTATTAATTAAGCCATATTAGGGATAACGTGCACATGAGATACCCATCTAAGGAGACGGCTCTCAAGTTTAATGTCAGTTGTATCATTTTAAAGAATAGTAATTTGCATTTTAATACTCTACTCTCACAATTTTAGTCTTATTTTCACTAAAAAGGAAGTCACTTATCTCTGTGGATGTTCCCTCCCTTTCCAAAGTCAGTATTACCACTGTCTTGAGGCACCAGCATTCAGCTGAGCTGGATAAAGGCCACTCAGGTATGCCTTGGCATGCTGCAATTACAGCTCTCACTGCAATGCAGACACAGATATGAAATAAGCAAGATGAACGTGCTCCCTACACAACTTGCCTCTAGCTTTTATCTCTCTAGGAAGTATTTTGATTTATTCTCCTCCTAATTGCAACTCAAAACTACTCTTCTTGCAATTCTCTCACAAAGGTTGAACATAATGTAATTTTACACCTGCTGCAGGCAATCCTGTGTATCCAACAGTTATTTTGTTCAGCCATCCAGAAAGATTTCAGCCTTATTCAGTCATCTAGACATCAGTCCCCTTTGCTGTACCAGAGACACGTGAGCTTCCGTTACGTGAGCTGACCCAGAGCACACGGTGGCATTTCTCCATCTGAACAATATTCAGAGTCAGCCAATGAAAACGTGGGGCAAAGAACATGAAGCATGTGAGTTTTCTCAGACAGCATCTGACATGAGGACACACCTTTATAACTTATTAACACTAAAATTTGGGGGGAAGCAGGAGTGTGTTTGCTCTGTTGACCTTGTCTCTGCTCATAACAAACCTGAAAGATGTTGCCATGAGTGCTTTGGTGGGATTCTTCGCATACAAACGTGGTAACACAAATTATGAATGCAGGCATCTCCGAGGAGAAATGTACAATTTTCCTACTGGTCATAAACACAACTCCATCCGTGATAAAACACACTTCTGCAGGCTTTTGTACATTCAAACAAGGCTTATTTTTCATTCTTAAAAATATCTATGCCAATATACCCTGGGTTGTCTACATGAGCACGAAGTTTTACAGCAAGGCCCAACCAGAACCTAATCTGCCTTCTGCCGTAAAAGGCAACTAAAAAAATGTTTCTATAAATACATTTGGAACAAAAGGAGGGCTAAGGAGAATCTTCATCCTTTATTGGATGCAGGGGAAAACTGACCAAGGATGAGGAAAAGGCTGAGATATTTAATGCCTTCTTTAACTCAGTCTTTCATAGTAAGACCAGTTGTTCTCTGGGTACCCAGCCCCCTGAGCTGGATGACATGGATGGGGAGCAGAATGAAGCCCCCACAATCCAAGAGGAAATTGTTAGCGACCTGCTACAGCACTCAGACACACACAAGTCTATGGGTGTGGGATCCACCCAAGGGTACTGAGGGAGCTGGTGGAAGTCTTCACCAAGCCACTTCCCATCATTTCTCAGCCATCCTGGCTAACTGGGGAGGTCCCAGTTGACTGGAGATCAGCAAATGTGACACCCATCTACAGGAAGGGACAGAACAAGGATCCGGGGAACTACAGGCCCCACCTCAAATGCTGTGTCCAGTTTTGGGCCCTTCATGATAGGAGGGACATTGAGGTGCTGGACCGGGTCCAGAAAAGGGCAACAGAGCTGGTGAGGGGCCTGGAGCACAAGTCTTGTGAGGAGAGGCTGAGGGAGCTGGGGGTGTTCAGCCTGAAGAAAAGGAGGCTGAGGGGAGACCT